>JAQGBM010000579.1:0-13096 GCA_034698405.1 Symphylella vulgaris | reverse complement strand
GGCAGCTTGTAAAAGTGTGTCTTGAAAAACTTAGTTTTTCTAAAAATCTTGTTATACCTTGAACGAATATGGACAATCATACTACAGACTGTACAGAGTACATAACACACCAATATGTTCGCCTTGGATAGATTTGTTCGAAAACGAAAAAAAAAAAAAAAATTACAGGGTCACAATATACTGTAGATTAGACTCAATCAAACGCAATTTCAGTAATTATTGTAATATCAGTGGTATTATCTTTTACGTTTTCTATCTTTTCTCCCCAAGACCACATTTTTGTGCACAATAACTTATTCGTTCAAGGGTTACGAAGATACAAAATATTTTCAATGTTTTTTATAAGGGGGGGGGGAATAAATCACGGCCAGGAAAATCGTTCTTCTAAGTGAATATGAAATAAAGAATGTACTCGGTATTACTGTATAACTAACCATCTTTGAGGTGCATGTGGGTTCGGTGAAGATCAAGACAAGTTCTCGCGGGACTGTCCCTTGTTCCGAGGGGTTTACGAATCCGTTCTATTTCTTGTCTCATTGAGAAAATAGACGTGTACATGTCTGCCAGTTTCTCTTCAAATTCGTCTCCAGTTTCTGTTCCATCGCCCCTCTTTGGTTTATTCTTGTTGTCCAAAGTAGATTTGGGAGCCTCTCTTTTAGGACGATAATGGGCGCTATCTCTCTGGAACAATAGCTCAGGCGGTATCACGGGAAACTCTCCAGGAGGACCCTGTTAAAGTTGGGTTAATTTTGAATAATTGCTTACGAAATTTGAAAGAAAATACGGGTAAAAACTTATAATTTATAAACTTACAGGAGGTCCAGGATGACCCTAGAAAAAAAATTAAAGTTTAATATATTTTTGAGTAACAATAAACCATAGTACAGTATATTATTCTAACTAATAAATTTGTTTTTAAAACATTCCCAATTAATTATTGGTATTAGAAATAACAGAAAATAATATTAAATCTTACGTGTGGTCCTTGCTCTCCTTTTGGTCCTGTCGGTCCCTGACGAAAGAAAGAATTATTAGTCAAAACATAAGTAAAAAGAGTCTAAACATTTTTTATTTTTCAGTTAACTTGCCTCTGCTCCTTTTGGCCCGGGTGGTCCCTCTAATCCCTATATATTAAATAATATTATGCACATTGGTTAGGAATAGTTTAGTTTTTTATTAATTATTTATTGGTTACCGGTATTCCCTGAGGGCCGTCATTTCCTTTTGTACCTTCCATTCCTATCGAACCCTAAAAGATGTTGTGGTTTAATTCCGAAATTTTACAGTAGGTTCAAATTTATTATTAAACTACCGGTAGTTAGCTTACCGTATCTCCTTTCGGACCCATGGGCCCTTGCAGACCAGTCGATCCTTTTTCTCCTTTCTCTCCTTGTTCCCCTCCCCTGCCCTGCATTCCCGTGTCGCCCCTGTGTCCCTTGATTCCTCTTTTTCCTTGGTCGCCTCTCTCCCCTTTTTCACCGGGAGAACCCTATGGACAAATATAATTAATTATATTTTTTCGTAATTTTACTTTTTACAATAAAAAAATCTTGTCATTAATGATTTTTTAAAATTTACATTGGGCCCAGCTTGGCCCGGAATCCCTCTCAGACCAGGCGCTCCTACATCTCCTGCGGGTCCCGGTGATCCTCTAGGGCCCGCCGGTCCCTCCGAACCAGGCAATCCCTTTCAAGAAACATAATTTAAATTAGCCTCTTTAATTTTAAATACCGTACCGGTACTATATAGAATGGGTCAACTAATTACCGCTGGTCCGACTGGTCCTTGGTTTCCAATAGGTCCAATTGGTCCTCGATCACCTTTTTCACCAGGTAAACCCATTGATCCTTGCTTTCCAGCCGGACCTAGAGGACCCTGTTAAGAAATAATTTCTTTATTTCAATAATTAAACCAAAATAAAGTATAATGCATCTTCTCATAGACTATCAAATATATACGGTAAGTTACCTGCTTCCCAGGAGCTCCTTGAAGTCCCATCTTTCCGGGTTCACCTTGCGGACCCTGTGAAAAATGGGAATTTTAATAAATATTCGATTACAGTCTGATTACAATAATATTAATATCTTTTTGATTTCAAAAATGAATGAAACTAATTAACTCATAAATAATTATATACGGACTAAAAAAATAATACTGTACACCCAGTATTATTATACTCTTATATTACATTAACTTTTAGCTATGTTTAAACTTTAAACTGCATAATATACTTACAGGAGGTCCTTCATCTCCTGGTTTACAATCATCTCCATCCTTACCTCTGTCACCCTAGGATAAAATTTGTCGGTTATTGCTTATCTAGATTCTAGACGGATAACTTAGTAGGCCTAAAATGTACTTTTTTTCCTTATCAAGAATTTTATGCTAAAATCCCCCTGTTAGTTCGGCTTTTCTTACGTGCATCTCGATCATTGCCGTTTAGCCCAACCGTTCAGGGGCAGAGTTCAATTATACTTTTTCGTCTAAAAAAGCAGTCTTCATGCAAGCTTTTATCATTCCTCAGACATGATCATTAATGTTTTCCAATATTACAGTAAAATAAAATAAAAATTTTTAAAAAGTATTTGTGCACTTACTTTAAGACCAGGCAATCCAGGTTCGCCCGTCGGGCCTGGAAATCCTTGTGGACCCTTAAAAAATTTAAACAATTTAATATAGTTTTAAAGTATTGCTTTTATGAATAAAAAATTAACTTTACAGGTGGTCCTTTTGGTCCCTCAACTCCTGGTGGTCCTCTAGTACCAGGAGATCCTTGTAATCCCGCCTTCCCTTCTTCACCTTTTGGTCCTGGCGGACCTCTCGATCCCTGAAAATTAAAAAAAAAGTTTTGAAGTTTTTTTTAAATGTGAATCTTGTGATTTTGGGTGTCTTACGTGTGCTCCATCGCTTCCAGGGGGACCAGGTGGTCCTGAAGAACCTGGTTCTCCTTTTTCTCCTTGCTGTCCCTCTGGTCCCGGAGGTCCTGGTGGACCTTCTCCTCCTTTGGGGCCAGCCGGTCCCGATTCACCTGGCTGACCTGCCGCACCTGGTGGTCCCTTGGGTCCTTTGTCTCCAAACTCTCCTTTAGGTCCCCGGGGACCAGGAAGACCCTGAAGCCCAGGGGCACCAGATTGACCAGGTGGGCCGAGGGGTCCATCCTCACCCTTTATTCCTGGAATCCCTTGTAAACCTCGCATGCCTCTCTCCCCGTCAGGACCCTAAAAATAAATTAGGGGTGCGGGTACTATGACAATATTGTATATTTCATGTTATTCTTTTAAATTTACGACTTACTGGCGGTCCAGGTTCTCCTCTCGGACCTTGTGTTCCTGGAGGGCCAGCTGGACCCTAATAATTTTGAAAACAAAAAGGATATTATTTAAAGATTTCGTAAATTTAGAATTAGAGATACATTACCATGTCTCCTTTGGACCCCTTAAATCCTTTTTCTCCAGGGCCACCAGGCTCGCCCTAAATATTTCAAACATTATTATATCGGCACTTACAGCAAAATTTGCATCAAATTTAACCAAATGTAAGAACTTTTTTCGACCTTGTCTCCATCTTCTCCGGGCGAACCAACGGGACCTGGCGGACCTGGAAGCCCCTGAAAATGCCAATCAATTTAACAGTTTAAAAAATTTATTCTTAAAAAAGTACATTTTGCAAAAAATAAAATAAATAAATAAAAAAGAAGAAATTAAAGAATACCCTTGGTCCAGGAACTCCGTCTCTTCCAGTTGGGCCAGGAATTCCGGCATTTCCCTGTTTAATTTACGTAAAATAAATATTTCGTAAATGCTTATTTCAGGTTTTAATTCTTATTTACCCGATCTCCTTTGGAACCCGGATTTCCTTGAGCTCCAGGTGGTCCAGGACGACCCTGTTATTTTTTATATAATTAAAATAAAGGATATTGATTATAAATACCAGTTAATGTTTATTTGATTTTAGTACCTCGGCTCCAGGTGGTCCATCAGCACCCGGTAATCCTTGAGCCCCTTTGTCCCCCTGTTAAAGAAATAACTGATGTACCATAAATTTAATTTTACTTATTAAACTACAGGTATTTAATACCATTGGTCCCACTGGCCCAGGCGGTCCCATCTCTCCTTTTAAACCAGATGGTCCCTTAAAAAATTAATTTGTTTTAAAACATTTTACAGTCAGCTGATTAATACGCACAATTATTAAATTACTTACAGGCGGTCCAGCCAAACCTCGTTCTCCCGTAAAACCTGGTAGTCCTGGCGGACCGGGAGGACCAGCATTTCCTGGTTGCCCAGCTGGACCCTATAATATAGTATTTTAAAAATATCTATGAAGAAATTAAATGTTTGAAGAAATTATATTTACCGGTTGCCCTTCCTTTCCAGATTCCCCTGGTCTTCCTGGTTCACCCGGCAATCCCTGTAATAATTTAATTTGGTTTACGACAAACTGGTAATGATACTGATTCAGTAAACTTCGGTTTTACAATAAGTTATTCTTACCGGCATTCCTGGGGCTCCATGTTCTCCCATTGGCCCTGGTTCACCACTTGGTCCCTAGCATAAATAAAAAAGATTTATTCCTACACTCCAAATATAGTAAGAAAATATTTGGTAATATGCGCAATGACAATAATATTAGTTATTATTATTCGTACCGGAGCGCCAACTACTCCAGGTGGTCCCACTGGTCCTGGAGGTCCAGGTTCACCCTTTAAAATAAAATAAATATTATTATTTCAAAGTGTCGTACTGCTGTTATATTTTACGCCTCATCTTCTAATTACCGGTGGTCCTCTTTCGCCTGGACTTCCAGGATGGCCTTCTTTTCCCGTAGAGCCCTATCAAAAATACAAAAGTATTATTTAGCCTAATGAAATTAATACGTTATTACGTTTACGAGTAGGATCAGAAGTCTATAATAGGCTAGACCTATGGTAGGATATATTAAGTTATTTTAGGAAGAGTATGTTACCGGAGGACCAGTTGCTCCTTGAAATCCCCTGGGTCCTTCTGGTCCCTGCGCACCTTGTTCTCCGACTGCACCTGGCGAGCCTGGTTGTCCTGTGTCACCCTGTTTAAAATAGTTAATTTATCAATTAAAGTAAGCTAAGCTAAGTAATAATGCTAAATTGCGTACATGAGTATTGATAAATTTGTATGTTAGTTCATTTGAATTTCTAAGGTATAACATTTTTAAAAGGATACCTACCTTATCACCTTGCAGACCCGGCTTTCCCCTCTGACCTCTAGATCCACGATTACCCTGAAATAACATTTTATAAGAAATTTTAGGTTTTTGAAATATAGAAACTTATTTAGGAAATAAACTCACTCTTGGTCCTTGTTCGCCCCTTTCTCCCGGGATTCCGGTAGTACCCTAAAATAATTTCATTATTTAAAACTAATTCAGTCTTGAATCATGTGTACGAGTACATACCCTTTCTCCCTTTTCTCCAGCTTGGCCGACTCTACCTGCTTCACCTTTTTCTCCTTTCGCACCCGGAGAACCAGGATAACCAGGAAATCCAGGTATGCCTAGCTTTCCCTATAATTTCCAAATTAATTATTAACATTTACTCGATTTAAATATTCTTTCGTACGTATGACATACCTTTTCTCCTGGAGGTCCCGAGGGTCCAGTTTCGCCTCGCGGTCCTTCTGAACCCTAAATATTTCAAAAGGATCAATATTGTTAAGGTCTATAAGCAAATTGCATTATTAACTAAAGTAATTCTACGAGCCTTTGGGCCCTGTGGTCCTTCAATGCCATTGATTCCGATTGGTCCAGCGGGACCCCTTTCTCCTTTCATGCCAATATCTCCCTTTTGTCCGTCGGATCCTTGAGACCCCTGACAAGAAAAGTTAAAACTTATGTTTTATTATCCACAGTATTTACGATATAGATCTGATCCACTAAACGCCAAATAACCTTGTCTCCTTTGTCTCCTGGAGGTCCCCTGGCTCCTTGATCACCCTAAAAAATGGTATTTGATTCAACTCTAAACATTATTTTATTCTCTAACTCGTAAGTTAATAGACTACAACCTTAACTCCCCTGGATCCGGGAAATCCCATTGTTCCTTGTGGTCCTATCGGTCCTATATCACCCTTTAATCCAGCCGTCCCTTGGTTTCCGGCTGGACCCTAAAATCGCGAATCAAAGAAGTTAAAAACCGAACTAACGTCAACTAGTATAGCCTCGAATACACATTACCGGGAGTCCGTCAGCTCCTGGAAGACCAGGTAAACCAGGTTTTCCTCGAGGTCCTTGAGGTCCTAAAGGACCTTGTAAACCTTGCGGCCCAGGGGGACCCTGAACGAAAATAATTTCGCATGTTACTCGTATTGAAAATTGGGAAAAAATCAAAATTGCATTATGAATAAATATTTACTACTGGTCCCGTTGGTCCTGCTTGACCGGGAGGTCCAGGTTGTCCATTTGGTCCCTAAAATGTGGATTGTATAATATTATGAAATCTGTTTAAATTAATTTTTGTCAATTCGCTAAAATTTGCGCCTACTTGGTTTCCTTTAGCTCCAGTTGGTCCTTCTGTTCCTGGAATTCCCTTTTTCAAAAAATCATCGAATTAAGTTAAGTTTGTAAATTCGGTACCGTACTTTAGAATAAAAATTATAACGAAGCATTTTACAAACCGGAGGTCCTGGAATACCCGGAAATCCTCTTGGTCCCGGAAAACCTCGAGGACCCTGAAATTTGTAATTAGAATAAACAAAATATAACAACAAAAGTACTATTTCGGGTGTTCTTCATATGAACAGCACCATGACGAGATCATAAAACGTAGAAATTGTTTATTTTTTTGTAATGCATGCACTGGCCAGTGGTTCGGAGGTTTCACGCTTATCTCGACTGAACCCAGCTTTGCGGGTTCGAGTCCTACTACTGCTAGTAAGAATTTATCGGTGAAAATCTCCGAGATCCCTATTGACCTTCCAAAATTTTAATTATCGTACCATTTCTCCAGGTAATCCCGGAAGTCCAGGAGGCCCATCATCACCCTATAATTCAATACAAATAAATATTAGTATAGATTGCCTCGCTGGTAAATCCACTGATTCTTACTTGCAGTCCGTCGTGTCCAGGAGCACCAACGCTGCCGGCTGCGCCAGGCAAACCCTGAAGAAGAAAAATCGATGAAATAACTTACATTTCAATCACTTCAAAGTACTTTTTTTTTATTATTCTTACCCTTTCTCCTTTTTCTCCTGGTAATCCTGGAATACCCGGTAGTCCTTGCTCTCCCTTAAAGTTCAATAAGGGTTTAGTATTATATTTGCTAAATACCGTACGTGTAATAAGAATTACATTATAATTATTACCTTAGCGCCAGGTGGACCCGATAACCCTCTTTCTCCATCCCGTCCAGGTCTACCCTACAATATACATTATACCAGATGGAAAATAAATAAGAAAATGTAAAAAATGTGAGGTATATTCATAAAGTTTTTAATCCAAACCCTTCGGCCTTCTCTTCCTGGTAATCCCATCATTCCCCTATGCCCTCGGGGACCCATTTCACCTTGTTCTCCAGTTTCTCCTTTTGGACCCTCGGGTCCTGGATCTCCCTGAAAAACGAAAGAAATTACGACGAACGTTATTCGATTTCCAAGCTATAATCTTCATGAGAGATCAACATATAATTATATACTGTACAATTCTTTTCTTACCACTGGTCCAGGTAAACCCGTCAATCCAGCTGGTCCCGATGAACCTTGCATTGCTTGCTAGAACATAATGAAAAGAGTAAAATCATAATATTTTTTTTAATAATATTAAATTTTATACCATGTGTTGACTGAGCATTTGTCTTAGTGATTCCATATCACTGGGACCTTTTGTGTCACCCTGATTGGCCATCTAATAAAAGAGCAAAAACGATTGATGATTTTACGAGTAATATACGGGTGGCATTATACGAGGATGTTGAGAGTGTACTGTATGTTCACTTACAGGAATGAGAAAGACATGTCCTGGGGGTCCAGGGATTCCGGACGTTCCTGACAGTCCGTCTCGTCCTTGTTCACCCTGTCCAGAAATGAAGTAGCAAGTTAGTCGTAGTTAACTAACTTAATTCATAATAATGCTATCTTATACCTTTTCTCCAGGGTATCCTCTGGGTCCAGTTGGTCCGGGATAACCTCGAGGGCCCATAGGTCCCTATAAATATAATTAAGTTTGTCCGCAAAACAAATAGAGTCTCATTTTTTACGTGAGGAAGCTGTGAAATAAGACTTACGGGAACAGCGTAGTAATGGGGTGAATAGGAACCTCCCGTAGTATCTACTGGACTCGTTACTCCGTGTATCGAGGGTTCTTCTCCCGAAGAAGATTCGATAAAATCTGTTCCCTGAATAAAAATATAAGTTTTATTAAAAATAATTGGTTGTTCTTAAATATATGTCTGTATATTTCCAAATGTAATTGTTACTGTCGGATAGAAAGTTCCGTTGTCAAATGGAGGCGGAGCAGGGGTATGCCTTGAGATTACTACATCGTCATCCTCCTCTCCTGCTCCGTGAAAATCGTATCGGACCCGCGAACCTTGGTGTTGCGGATAAGGAAACGGGACGTCGCAATTTGGCATGAATTCATTACAATGGTCGTAAGCCGCCTCCGGTCCCGGTACGATGACCAGTTGTTGCAAGTCTCCTTCGAAGAAGAGATCTTCGAGAAGCTGTTGACCAACGAGAATGATACCGGCCGTATTTATCTTAGTGCCAGGCCTCCGAATCAGCGATCTCGTTTGTTGAAGTTCGCAATCTTGTATGAGAGTAGCCGAATCCCCTTTAACGCTAAGTGCTAAACGGTGCCAGGAGCCGTCGTTTATGTAGGATGCAAAATTAGCAATGCTGGGTATGAAGGGCGGTTCTTCAGTCTCCAAAAAAGTTAGAGTAACGTTGCCATTTAGTTTGAGAGAAAGCTGTTCGTCACCTCCATCACTATAGAGAGTAAAAACAACCCCTGAAGTTCCGGGATCAACTCGAAGGGTCAGGAGCACGGAAAAGTCCTCGGGAAATCCCACTGCCAAAAAAGTGCAATACGATCAAGCTTTATTGTGTATTTTTATACGTAAAACATGCGCAGAGTATACACTTACTCGGAAAGGCCTGAATTGTAGGAACAGAAAGTACTGCCTGTTGCGTAACCCTGAAAGCAACATCCGGTTCACCGTAGATAGGAATGCCATCGTCCACTCTGACTGCCCTGTTATGACAAAAGCCCTCGGTGCGATGAACTCCGAACGGCTCCGAAGGAATTCCGACAGCTTCCAAAACATTGCACGAACCTGTAATAAAAAATATTCTGCGGGTTCTTTTCTTTTATCTCATAGAAAATCTTTTAATGTTTTTGGGTTTAAAAATTAAATATGAATTAAAGAAGTTAAAAAATTCAGGTCGAGGACAAGATGAAAAAGATAATTATCTCAAACCTTGGACAAAACAAATTCAACACTTCCTCGTAATCTATGAGTAAAGTCATACGGTATAAGTTATACAGTAAGTTACTCTTATAAACTTACGTATAACTGGGAATAAGAAAATGTTTCGCTGTACGGGTATATCATAAATTTGATCTCCATTTCGAAAATATAACTTTTCATTTAATCTCTAAATTATTAATTTTTTAATAGGTATCCCCGTAAAAAAGATAGCCTACTCGATCGTAACACTCATATCTTCGAATTTCGAAATAGCGCAAAAAAAAATCTAGTTTCTCAAATCTCAATATAATAGAAGTTGTATTAAGTGAACTGTATAGGCTGTCTGTATTATTGTCTATAGGCTTTAATCGCTTTATTTATCTTTATTTACGGTACCAAGAGTTTTCACGAAAATGTCTTGTTGCACATCGAAAAATCTGTAGTTTACGAGAGCGCGACCAGAGTCGGCAGTATGGATTAAAACTCTTGGAATTTATAGGCGCTGTATTGCTGTTCTCTGATACTCCAGTCGATTGTGCAAACAGATTTCGTAAAATATTATTATAGTAAAATTCACGTAATGTAGGCACATATAGGATCTATGTATTGTATGTTCATTAGGTACGGTACTTAATTCTACTCGAATCTCGAAAGTTTGCACACCATTCATTGAGAGGTTGTTTTTACTATAACTTAATTCCCGAAAAGAAGTAATTTATTTTGGTAGGCCTATTAACTTATACGAAAACTTCATTGAGATGCAGCAAGCAGTACCGGTAAGAGTAAACTATAACTTTAGGTGTACATTTCTTACCTGAAGGCAGGGCTGCCTGGGCCCTATTAACTAGGAGGATTATTACGAAACATGAAAAAATTGTCCATTCTTCCCTGCTGAATAATTTTGAAACCAAAAGCCTTAATGGTTTCATCACAAAATATATGGCTATCTAAATTTTTACTTTCCGTTCACATCCACATATAAAACTTTTTAGGTAAAGTTTTTAATGTTTCAAAAAATTAACTGTTCTCCATCCGTCTCAACTTTAATATTTACTTCAATATAACTTATTATTTTTTAAATATCCAATTCCGCAGATTTTAGCCAATTATGTGATTGATTTGTTTTTGAATTGGCATCTTGAAGTAATTTTTAATTTTATTTTTTTTCAAATAAAGTAAAAAAATATTCGTTAGTCCCAAAATGGAAAGATTCGAGCGAAGCACGCAGTGAATGATAGTCCGATGTTCATGGATTTTGGGGAGTCGAAACAGCGTCGATAATATTTTGCATCGATTCAATATTTAGAAAAATTTTCTTCTCTTCAAATTAAAAGTGCGATGCAACTTCACCTAATCAATTCTAAGTTCGCTGCTTCAATAATAAATAAAATTAGTATAAAATACTATTTTTTCTTTCAATAATTGTAAGTAAAAATTAAAATTTAAGCACAAAATGAAATAGTCGATTAAATTAAAATCGATGCTATACTAAAGTTTTAAGTGATAAAATGACAAATGTTTGTTGTTATCAGTGGAGGCCATTGACGCGATGCGTCTCAACATGACTGTCACTAGAATAATACACAAGATCGTATTTCCATTTTTAAACTCACTTTCTTCTTGGCTTTCTCTCGACGAAATAGCTCTTAAAAATCTATACTATCATCTCCAAATAAAAACAAAAGGATTAGAGGAAATATCTTGAACCTAATTTTATTCTCTAAAGAGAGACATAAAATGAATAATGCTCAAAACACCAAACAAAATTAAAAGTATCATAAAAAAAATAACTTCTTTTGAAAGGACAAAAATAGTTAATAATAATATAATAGTAACTTTTATTTGATATTTAAATTTATAATACAGAGAACATTTTTATGTACAAATAGTGTCTATCTAAAATTCTTGCAAAGAGTAAGAAGATTGAAAAAGAGTCCAACAATATTAGTTGGAAATAGAAATTCTTATTCTACTCTAAACCACTGATGAATTAAGATTCAAGATGTTTAGATACTGTGCGCAAACTTATTTAATACCGTGTCTGTTTCCAAATCTAAACATCGTGAATAAAAGCATTCGATTAATACAATTTGTTTGATAAAATTTTATCTAACAATACCGTAGTAAATTAATAATTTTAAACAACTTACTATATTTTCAGTCGTATATCTGCATCAAATGTAGTAAATTTATACCTTTGTATTTCATCTCACCGAGAGTGAGAGTTTGGGTCTTTAATTTTTTGTGCGTCCTCCCAATCTAAACAATAGGTCTATTGTACTGTATTTTATCAGCTGTTATATTCATAACTAAAAATTCCATTATTAAAATTAATTGTACCAAATATTATTGTAGTAATACGAAGATTAATTTAATGCAGGTACCAGAACTTGGGTCGAGGACTTAAAATAAATTCAGTCAAATAAAATAAAAGGAAATATTATTTGGTCAAAAAATATCATAGGAATTAAATTAATATGTATCTCCATTCAGTTGGATTTTAATTGTTTAATCTTTATGTACAACAAACAAACATATCATTTCTTATAATACATTCACAAACACTTGTTTTCTATATACCAATTTATAAACAAACATAAAGTGGCACGTGATGGTTTGTTTCCAGTTTATATTTTATAAAAAAAATGTTAAGTAAATATTATTTCTTATTTAAAAATTATTTTCCAGTATAACCAACGTATTCAGTAATAATGTAATCTTGTCGAAAGAGCGGAAAATAAACATAATAAAATAAAAATATTAGGAGTAGATACCGTCCCAAATTTTATCCCAGAATTTAATCAAATGTACAGTATATTGGAAATGAAACAATGTGCTAATTAAAGGCATTCGATGGACTCTACAGGACGGTGAATAAAAGTTAGTAGTTTACGAACAGAAAGCGCGAGTTATTTTTTCATAAAATGCGTGATAATGTCCATTGGCAGCGGAAAAATGATAGTTGAATTCTTTTCCGCGGAGATGGTGTTGAGCGTCTGCAAGTAACGCAGTTGCAGGGCTGCTGAGGAATCGGAAATAACATCCGCGGCCTCGCGTAAAGCTCGCGATGCTCTCTGTTCTCCTTCGGCTGCAATAACCTAGTGAAGCAAATATAAAGAAAATGAGAATAAATATCATTTTAAGAAAACTCCTGAAGATCTGAATTTTATGTTTTTCTTAATTTTCAATACGTAAACGACAAAAAATATAAAAAACACCATCATTTATGCATAGGCCTATTGTTACTCTTATTATGAAGGATTCATAAATTATTTTAAAACTTTTTGTACGAAGTATTTGCAGGGTTGTGAGCCAAATTTTGTTATACTGTATTTATAACGAATTTAACCTCGGAGCATAACCCTGCAAATACTCCTCATCATCAGGACCTTATCCCTCCATGTCTTTCTATCCTTAGCGCGTGACGTAAAGTGACTTGTCTGGCATAATAATTAAGGTCTATTACCAGATCAAAACACTGTTTTGGTTTACCCCTTCCCCTACTCCTAGTTATACCCAAATCTATAAACTCATAATTTTTCTAACAATCTCATCCACTTCTATATCCTAACTATCCATGCCCATACAGTGCCGTCTTAAGGTGTTCCGGGGCACGACACAAATTGGGGGCCCTTACCCCCCCCCCCCCGCCAAACGGAC
>JAQGBM010000578.1:0-13099 GCA_034698405.1 Symphylella vulgaris | reverse complement strand
GCGCGTATTTGCGGGTGGTTGTTGGTGATCGACAGCAGTTTGTTGCGAAATGACGTCACTTGCAATATTTTCCATCGCCACCGCGGCGATATTGATTGCATAGTTGCACGTATATGCGGCCGGCCTTATAAGAGTTTTTTTTTAGCAGACGCAATGGCTGAAACTAGCGAAAATCGCGCGGAACACTTTTTCCATTTCCCAATCATCTCAGGCTCCTCGTTCAGAATCAAAACTATTTGCTCTCCAATTGAGTAATTTTTGTATGGCTAATCAGACCAGCCGCAGCCATACATCTCCCAGAATAATGCAGTTTTTCTTACGAGTTAGAGATGAATGGCCGGTGTGATTAGCCATATACAAAAAATTTCACAAAAGGAGAGCAAAAGTTTTGATTCTGAACGAGCCTCTAATGTTCTTGTTTTGAGTTTTCCAGATTTAAAGTTATTATAATTGCAATAGGTAGATAATATACTTATACAGTTGCAATTCAAAAATGGCGTTTTCTGCTTTTTCTGACACCCACTGCCAATAAGTGACTTAGAAATCACATAAAAAAAAAACTTTAACTGCAACAGTTCAATTTCACCTTAATATACTTTATAGTATTTCCAAAATTAATATGATACAATAATAAAGAGCAATACTGTAAAAAAATGTCAAAAATAAATGGTATCTTGGCTTTGCTACTTTTAGCTTCAATCGTCTTTTTCTCGATGTTTGTCCTTCTTTTTCTTCTTCTTTTTAACTACGGCCTGCAATTAAGAATTGAAAATTAAAATCATTAAATCCAAATATAAAATGTTCATGCATTTCGTACCTCTCCATCCCCATCTCCAATTTCTGTAGTTGGTTCCTCTTTAATTTCCTCAGTCTCATCCAAATCCATTTTGGCCTTCTTTTTCTTCTTCTTCTTTTCCTTACTTGGGGAAGCAGCAAAACCTGAGGAACTCTCTGAATCTCTCCTCTGAAAATGATAAATTAAATATTATGTAAGTGATGGCATCTCTAAAAAAAGTTTAATTTACATTCGGGGAGATTCACAAACGCGCTAAGTGAAAATAGAGAAAAAAAGCAATAGTAATGCTCTTTTCCTGGCCTGGTGCGTGCGTATGAAAATCAAGCTAGCATTAGTGTCGTATTTTTCCTCATTTTTCGCTAAGCACGTTTCTGAATCAGGCCCATTAAATCTTAAAAGATGCATTTTATTAGTTATTTCCACTTTTTAACAGATAGGGTACTGTATTTTCTTTTAATCTAGTTATCAATTTTTTTTAAATAAGCTTATTTTACTCTTTTGTTGTAAAAGAAGCAGCCCTGAATGAGGCGAAAAGGAGTAACTTCAGAGCTGACAAAAGTGTAATTGAGAAGCTCGTATTATAATGTTAAAAATATTAATATTCGATTAATATAAACATCTTTCAGATTATACCGTATGAAAGTAAAATGTAGTTAAATGGACTATTTTTCAAACTTTAATCTTAGGTCATTTTATTTAACCCATACATACCTTTCGTTTTTCCTCCCTTTCTGGTTCTTCAGTTTCTTCCTGTTTCACTTTTTTTGAACTAGAAAATGAAAAAATTAATTACATCTCAATTCAAAAATCCCCAAACTTGGTACTGTATTAATTATTCTAATTAAATGTTATCAGACCATCATTTCGACAAAAAAATATACCTCAAAATTGATACAGACTACCAATAAAACCGCAGAGAACCTGAGGTTTAAGGTAAACTGTGGTCAATTTGTATAGAAGTATTTTCTGAGAATGGAAATTTATCATCATTTTGTGGAGATTGGGGAGTTCCTTATATTTAAAAAAATAAATAAATATTATTAGCTACCTGTAATCAACATAACCGGACTTCCATTCTTGTGGAGTGCTTGAATTCTGTTTTCCAAACTTGTCGAGCAATCCTTCCTTAATCATGGCCTTTTTCTTTGAAGCCTAAAATGGTAAAAATGGGTGTTAACATAATTTCATTTAAAGTCATGGAATCTCGAAAAAATAATTTATTTAATTTACATCAAAACTTGCGCAAAATTATTGTAAAATAAGCTTAATTTATTTTAAAAAATAAGTGAAAATTATTAAAATTATTTAAGTTTTATGTAAATTAAATGAAACTTTTTAAGAGATTCAATCACTTTAAAAACAGCTACTGAACACTTACAACTGGTCCAAGACCCCACTTTCTCTCATATAAGTCTCTCTCCATTACGACTCGCTTTAATTTAGCCACAGTTTGATGATCACAGCTAGCAATCGTAGCTGTTGTCATTAGGGCAATGGCTGTTAGGAAATGGATAGGAATTTGTTAGTTGTGCATTAGAAACTGCAATAACTAAGTGTAGAAGAAGAAAAAATATATACCAATGGCAACTGCTTCTCCTTTGGTAGTTACAATGACTATTTCTTGATCAATTTCGATACCATCTTCATACCTCAAAACACCAGGCAACATGATTTTGGCTCCATGACAAACTGCACTAACCTGAAAATATTTAAATATTTATCTTGAGTAAAAGACTAAGGTTGAAATAAATTTTTAAATACTTTACTTACTGCAGAGTCTTTAATGACTAATCTTTTATGTTTAATCAGAATAACCTCCAAAGGTCTGATTATTCTTCGTAAGTAGCTTTCGTCTTTGTGGTTTTCATACAGCCACTGAGCATCCTTTATGTCATGTAGTGTTGTCAGGCCATCCTACAAAGTTTAAAGTAAAGTTAGAAGTCTATATTTTACATTATTTTTATAAGACGTTCGACTTCTGTAAGAGCTGCTGAAATTTACATTATAAAAATTAAAGTATTAAGAAAATTTTCTTTAACAAACCTTCTCCAAAACAACTCCAGACCTAGTCCTTCTTAGCTCTTCCATAACACCTCCCACACCAAGAAATAAACCCAAATGTGTACACAGTGTTCTAACGTAAGTACCTGCTTCACAGTCCACAAGAAATATACCTGAGCAGAAAAAAAGGACCATAAAGTCACTCAAACTAAGAATAAATTACTGCATTTTTTATTATTTAATTACCCATATTTCTGGCTGAATCATACTCTAGTAGATTAATATTGTATATTGTACGGACTCTGAGCTGTCTTTTGACTGCTGAAATGAGGGGGGGTCTTTGGAACATTGCACCAACCAATCTTTCTAGGCCCTGAAAAAGCAAAATATGCACTTTTTATTTAATTTTTTGGATTAATAGAAACTTATTTTAGAATTTTTTTAAATTTATATCAGAACCAAATTTCTACACTGCCTTCTCCCAGATAATTCTAATTCAGTCGCACCAACTTTAATATTTTCAACAAGAGAACCTTGAAGAAAATTAAGTTAAATGCTTCCAAAAAAGAATACTGAAGAGAATTCTGAGAATGGAATGATGGAAAGTCATCATTTTAATGTATAAAAATGTGGAATTTTATGGAAATAATTTTAAACCAACCTGAACAACTAATTTCTCATTTTCTACCGAACTGTGTAGAGAAAATATGCAAACGTATTGTTTTCCAGCAGACTGTTGAGATTTGACCAATCTGGTTGCTCTGCCTGTACAGACAACCAAACATCCAGTAACTTTGGGGTCTAGGGTTCCAGCATGGCCTGTTTTGTCAACTTTAAGTATTCTCTTTATCCAGGAAACGACTTCATGGGATGAGGGATTGGGTGGTTTATCCAAATTTATGACTCCAGCTCTGAAAATAGTTAGTCAAAAATTGCAATTAGAGCCTATTCTTAAAGCTAGATGATGTAGATAGACATTTAATTAGAATGAACATTACCCACCCAACATGCTGTTCTATGCTTCTCTGTAATGGTGAACATCCATTGGGACTTGGTGTGAAGTGGTTGGACCTTATGTTTAGTTTGTCAAAGTTCTGAAATGAAAATAAATACAAGTTAAGGGGTTATCTCGATTTTTTTTTTCAAGAAAAGGCAGGGAAATTGATTTTCAAATTTCGATATGAACCCTGTAAAAGAAAATTTCTACTGCAATCTTATTAATTATAACCTACCTTTAGTAATAGTGGCCATTCACTACAATCAAGGGTCGGAGGTGGTTGATTTGATGACTGAATGAAATATTGTCCTTCATGTTGGACCGTCTGAAATATTAAGATTCATGTAATTAAATTCGATTCATGCTGTTTTGTACCGCACCACGTCAATAATGGTTTAGGGGTACCATAATAATACCATATAATCACTCAATACTCTATCCGTATGATCACAGTACACCGTCGGTCCATGGTATACATGTACCAACTCTTGCCAATTACTGTGATCATATGGATAGAATACCTGATCAGATCACTCCAGGACCATGGCCATGCACTTTTTATTTCTTTTGTTTATTTCACTGTCAAAATAGTTTTTAAAGTAAATGTTTAGTAGTTTTTGCGGGTACTATAACGAAGAAATATGCTAAACTTTCAGATCTAAACGATTAGCTTAAATTTAATAGCAGAATATTAATTTTGTTCTTCGGCTATTTAACACGCTTGCCCCATGCTACAACCACGTGTTTATTTACTTAAGTATACAAACAGCAAGTTGCCCAAAATCCATGTATTTATTGATGCATTTAACAAATTAATATGAAAGATTGATGAAATTATTATTCAACTACTTACTCCAAGAGATTTTCTTTCTTTTTTCTTCGAATGTTTTATTTCCTCCATGCTAAAAATTTTTACAAATTCAAAATCTATTAGGCCTAGTCCACCTAGTGCACGGTAGTGGTCTCTTTTTCTTAATATTAATAGCCTACATATAAATCATATGCACTACATAGCTTGCATAAAACACAAGGATAACTTACTTTTTCTTTGATTAAAGTTGCATTTATCCAAGTTATTTTAATAAACAAAATATTAAGAAAACTTAAACGGTCACCCACGTGGGAATACGCAAAATGTATATGATGTATATTTTCGATCGCAGCTCCTCCTATGTGCGACTTTGCTGCAACATGGTGCGCTGCGTACTTTTATGGAGCGATTTCATATGGAAGATGTTGAGGAAACTTATGCTACAGCGCATGGTAATAGGAATAAATATTGATTTATTCTTATATTTATGGCAAATTCATATAAGTGACATTTAATAACTTATTATAAAATTATATTTATTTATAATGTGTACTTTAATGTTAATATAAACAACTTTTATTAATCCCGTTATTCACAAGTGTTTCTGTTACTGGCACATTGATCAGAAAATGGCGGCCTAGGAGGGCATTTGCACTTTTTCAAGTGTTTTATTTTTATTTTTTATACTGAAGTTTTATACAGGAAATGATTAAATTAAGGTATCGAAATATTACATACGACATATTTTATTTTCGTTATTTTTATTTTGTGTACACTGACATGCCATAGAAGGGACAAATATTATTGATTTCGTAAGGTAAGAAAGTAAACAAACGCATAATGATAATTTTATCGCATTACATTAATTCAGGGTCATTTTCTCGCATTTTCTAACCAATTTCAAGGGTTGTTGAATTCTTTAAAAGCTGTTTTATTACCATATGTTTCAGGATAAAACCATGGATGAGTCATTACGATGCGGTTTGATATTCTTACTAGCCATTTTAGTGCCTGTAACATTGTTGTCTTTGCCTCTCTACCTAAGACATGGTGTCTATACGGATTGGCATCTTCCAGTCGTATCTTCCGACATTAGACTCTTAGAACACGGTATTTCCACCGTTTGGTGTTCGTCCCATCGCATTCTATCAAATATTAGCTTTAACGCTTATCTATTCAAATCAAAACCGCATCACGAGAATGCAAGCCGTACTTACTGGAACACCAAATACATTCCCTTAAAGGCTGAGGAATCTGAATACTGGGGGTTTTACCTTCCCCATGGAGCCCACCTCACAGTATCAAGCTGTGCAAGGTTTGATGGGGCAAGGCTCCTTATTTTACGTGGGCATAAGAATATTAAGAAATGTGCAAAAGTCGAGGACTCCGAGGAAGATGATATTGGTAATGGGGGCATATCTGATGAAGAAGTCAGTTCATTTTCAAGTAGTGAAGAAAAGCTTGAAGCTGAATGTGTACCCTTGGTTCTTAATAAAACCCTTAGCTCTACTAAAATGTGTACAGCTCAAACTTGGTATTCCAAAGATGTTGTTACCTATGTAGTACCCCATTCAGATTACTATTACATTATTTACCTTAGCACTAATAACATCGTTCAAAATGATATCTATGCTAAATTTATAGTTCGAAAGGTAACTTATGACCTTCGTTGGGCTTCAGATTTTTGTATGAATGTGACGGAATGCGTATTTCCACTTTCATTTGGCTCAACTGAGTTTGTAGTTTTGGAAATACCTGATAGACATGATTGGGTTGCTGACATGGTCACTTCAAAGTGTGAACCCAGAACTGTAATGTATTTTCCCTTTTATGTTTTAATTCCAATCAGTATACTTTTCTTTGCATTTCGCGGAAAAGATAGCTATGCAAGTAGAGCTAAGATAGTACCTTATTAATGGTACTCCAAAAACTATATTTTTTGGTAGGCTCATGTTACTTCACATTCACTCCGTCAAAACTTTTGTACTGTGCCTTAAGTATATATATACCTTTTATTTTATTTTATTTCTTAAATACTAAAGTATTATATGACAAAGACATCTAAATTTGGTAAGAGTTGAGGTACAGGTATTTTGCCAAATTTCTTCAGAAAATTTACTAAAATAAATTATGGAATAACAGTAATTATTTAAAAATGGCTTCAAAATGCTGACATATCTACGTTATTCTGATATGATAGCCTAGGAGCATTTTGGCAATATCTACATTATCTACTACTTCATCCTAACCTCATGGTAATCTGTGAGATTATGCTAAGTTCTAAGTACCATAAAAATATAACTTAAGTTATTCAGGCTGCCATTTGTAAAAATACAAAATTTTGCTTCCATTTCAATATTCAATTAATTCTGCAATTTTATTATACTGTAATTTTGACTCTCTATAATTTAAAAAATGACAATAAAATATATGTAGTAAGTTTTTTAATACAAGATCAATATGTCAAGCTCAGCTCAACATTTCGATTCTCTAGCCTTAATTTTAATAGGATAATTTTCTATGCTTTGAGATTTTTATCTTTAAACTACGTTCTACAAACTTTTAAAATCAAAATTTTGAGTAGGCCTATGATAGAGAGTAGAGACTCATTATTGTAAGGTCTTGGTAAGGTTGCCTGACTGTATCTAACTAGCAGTGCCTTTTTTAATGAATTTTTTCTATGCATTTTTTTATTTGTGGTTGTTTTATATTTGGTCAATTTGGTTTTTTTAAATTTTCTAACAAAAGTATATTTATAATATATTTGTAAGATATTTTTGGTCCTTGTCTTCTTTTCAAATTATGGCAATATTTTTCTTTCTTTTTATTTTAATTTTATCCTAATTATAAAATATGCTTATATACCGGTATGTTAATACTAACCTGAGTCATCAATGTGGCTGCCTAATGCCTATACTTTAAATAAAAATTGATTTTACTTAAAAATAGTGAAAGTTATTTCATTTTTTTTATGAAGATATTGGACAGTTTTTGATTTGTTTAAATATATTTTTTTTTCATTTTTGAGTGCTTCTTTATATTAATTTGAATGCTTATCTTTATATTAATGTTCAATTTATTTATATATTATAATTTTTTAAGTCTGGTTTAAAGAAATTTGCTTTCCGATCAAAATACCATGCTGGCGAACATGTTAAAGTTCTAAACAATGACACCATAGGGTATTTGGGTGAACTACAATTTTTTTTTAGAGTTCTGTCATTTTGTATGACGATGTGATATCAATTCCTAACTTATTCAACTTTGCAGGGTTCAAATTTCAATTAACGAACGTACAAATTATAGTCAAATATTTTTCAACATAATGACATTAATAACTTATTTAATTTAAGTATGACCATAAGTCTATAGACTTATGGTATGACATGGTAATTATGTGGATAATTATTATTATATTAGGTTTTAAGACTGACTATGATACAGACTCTACAGAGTTTTATTTTATTGACTACAAAGTTCCGAGATTCCGTTAAAGATAAAAAATATATATACTAGGTATATTATACACATTGACATTAAGATTTGTATTATTATTTAGCCTTGCTAACTTACGTGTAAAAATATTTTTCCATGATTAATACATTTATTCAGTCAATACAGAGCAAGCAATTATTTTGGAGATTAAGTTATAGGCTATAATAATTTATAGCCTACAATTTTATTTAATTCATACCTGAACAATACTAAAGAAAAAATAATGTTTGAAATTTTTATAATAAATGCTTTATTCCGTACTGTATACCTCGGTACTACTAGGTTGAGTTTGAAAAGATTTTGTAATAATATAAAAATATGTTTTATAATGTTATAATTTTTAAAAAAATAATAACTATAATTATTTGTATAATTTTTTAAAGGTTAAAATTGGGCCTGGTGTACCTGGCTTTTTTTAAATTAAAATATTTTATTGCAAAGCCAAGATTATGGCTCTGAGAGTGGTAGAGACTAGAGAACTTTACGAGTCATATTTAAATAAACTGTTATTAATTTTATTTTCAAGATTGGTTTTTATATCGAGATGATATTGGAAAGTTTTAAGAATAAATTTTAAAAAATCTGGAATTACAAATTAACTCAGTAACTTACTTAAAATATTTGAATACTTTATTAAGTAAATTTTAAATATTCTAAATGACTAAAACATCCGGAAATATTATGACTTAAAGTTAATTTCTTAATTAACGATAATTAGATAAATATCCGCTATTTTAATAACACAAGAGATTATTGCAAAACATTATTTAAATCATTTTATTTTTATTCAAAACAAATACTGGTAACTAGGTACGTATTTGAATTCATGGTACCGTATCTTAGTATCTATTTAAAGAAATGAAGATTTTATTATGCAAAAAATCATTGGATTAGTCGCTTAGTCCTCTAAAAATTATTGTACATGTACAATAATATTTTAATGTATAAAAATTTATTTCAATCATTCATATATGCCTTAAAAATATATAAACATTTCCAGCTGCTTACACAGCCTCTACTTACAATTTTTTCATTTATTAATTTTTTTCTGAATCTGTGATATTTACACAAGAATAATTAAGGTTGCCTTATTATAATTATCATAGTGTATAAAATATTTTGGCTCTATATTCTTAACTGTGCAGTAGTTTAGCAAGGGCAGTAGTTACGAATTTTATTACTCCATAGGGTTGATCAGTGTGAAAATGTTTGCTCAATGAAAATGCTGAAAAAACCAGATTATATTTATAAAGTAAATTTTAATAAAATGTTTGCTTGAAGTGAATTCTTAGTTTTTATTTATTGTAATCATTCCCTTTTGGCAGAAACGTCGCCAGAAATTTTTAACAGGGGGGGGGGGGGGCGAAGGGGGGCCGAGAGAGGTTTAGGTGGGGCATATAATATGATTTTTTGTTTGGCTATTTTGGGATTCCTACTCCACAAGCTCAGGCGCGGTTTTAAGGTCTGCTGCTGGGAGGGAGGGGGGGCGATTTTCCCAAAAATTGAGAGAGAGTGCAGGGGTCTGGGGGTGGCAGCCCCCAGGAACCGCCGGAGGCGAAAATTTTTGACGTTTTTGAAATTTTGGTAAATTTAAATAAATTAGATTCTCTTACGCAGCCAATGACGAAAATAAAAAATTCATTTCCCCCCCCCCCCCCCTTGGCGCCGTCCCTGCTTTTTGGGGGTTGTAAACTGTAAAGTAGATTTATTTCTTGCTACCCAATCTGTGTTGCTACCGCTAGCTCTGTGGTGATTGTTTTTTTAAAACTCCCGATTTTAAATCATCCACAAAATACATTATGCAAACAAATGCAAAATAATGACAAAACCATAATTATGTTACTTCACATCTCAAATTTTATTTTGAAGGGAATTTCTATAACTAATCTTTAGTTATATTTTCGCACTGTATTTATTTAAAATGAGCAATAAAATGATACAATCAAATTTTTTCCACTTTCCTTCTTAACGTAATTTATAACTGACAAAGTACCTAAGCGGAAGTTTTGATTAATGAAATTATTACAGATAGAGGAAAGTGCATAAATATTTTTATAATTACAATAAATCGTTACGGACTTAAATAGTAATTAAAAATTGTGTGTCATTTAATAGATTTTTCCAGTTTTTACTTTTTGCAATGCGGGATCAGCCAGGAAATGACGTTAATTTTTCCCAGAAAAAAGATAAGAACTACTTTTTTGTCACAAAAAATAGTCCCCAAATTATTGGTTAAAATATTGGTATAAATTCTAGATATGTTAAACAAAATGCAGTTAAAATAATAATTTGAACATTATATTTATTAAATAAAGTGTACGATATATTATAAATTCAGAAAATAAAATAAAAAATTGGCGGAAATGACTAAAAATGCAAGTGACGCAACACCGGTTTCCTTCTCCCTTTTTATTCAGCTTTATTGAATAAGATCATGTCGTACAACTACTCAGAAGAAAAAAGGTAAGCAAGTTTATTTAAAATAACTGTTTTAGTTTGATAATCTTATGGGAGAATATGTAAAAAGGTGTAAGTATCTCGTATGATAGGTTTTTATTTAAGATTACGGGTTCTAAAATTGTTGTTTTTAAAGAAAGCGGTAGTTTTCGTAAGCCTAACCACCAAGCCTAAATTGTAATGGCGGGCGGTGCAATAACCTTTGTGCGCGCACGTGCGTGTCACTTAAAATTTCGTAATTATTATCAAATTATTAAAATAAATAAAGCTAAGACATTCCTGATTTCGATTAGAGTTAGTGTGGAATTGGAGTAGATTCTTAAAAGTGGTTGGATCAGTTTCAAGGCCATTTTGGCATGCACCGTATGGATCCGATAAACCTAAAACGTGGTAAAAATGGAAATATGAGGTGTATTTCAAAAAAATCATCACTAATAATCTGATTGATGTATTGGTAATTGAATCAAATGTATGCGAATCTACTTTAGTTTATTTTATTGTAAAAATAGTGTAGGATTATCTTTGATCAAGAAAAGCATGCATTTGCGTAGGCCTAACGAAATGCTAAACTACGAAAATATCATAAAATTGTGTAAATATTTGGGAAATTGTTTATCTTATTTATGTATAACGGCATATAAGTCAATAATAATGAATAAGTGTCTGGTATTGATCAAAATTAGAGAAAATATGAGCGATTTGGAAAGGCGGCAAGGATGTATTACGTCACGAAAAATTAAAATGCGCGTCAAGGTTACAGGATTTTTATTTCTTGTTATAAATTTGATTTCTAGAGCCGATCTACTATAGATCCAATTATTGATAGTGGTATCAGCAATGAGTACTAAATTTGTAGTGAATATATCTGAATGATGTTTGACTTAAGACCAGGATATTAACCTGAGTAACGTATTAAACCGCACTTAAGTCGCCCAACTCCAGTGAAATGCTCCACCTTATTGACCCGGAAAGACTATTTTTAATTAATTATTTTCTATAAGCCACATTAAGCTAATTGGATCTCAAATAATCCCGTTTTAAATGCTTAAATCACTTTGAGAATAACTTTAAAATGCCTTCCCTTTTCCAAAACAAAATTCATGCTCTAATTCCACAGAGTGCATCTACCATGCAAATTTCACTGACCTAATGACCTTAGCTTACATCCTAAACTGAACTCTTTTAACACACTAATTTGATATGTAGCCTAATATTCAGATTAATTCAGCAACTATTACCGAGAGTTCGATTACTTTCCCTGTACCAAGAACTGGATGGTATTTGTAAGTTAAGTTCCACGCACAGTCGCACACCCTAGAAATTTTTGTTGTAACCGGACTAAAACATCAGCTGAGTTCACCTACTGTAAATTTCAACTAAATGTAAAGGTTAGGGCCTGTTTAATAAGCATAGGTTCAACTATTAGGCCTATGTAAAGTTAGGTTCAAAGTAACATGTTTGGCTGTGGGCAGCGCGAGGCACATACGAGCCTTGTGTTGACTATAACTTGTAATAAAATAAAACTTTTAAATATATAAGCCTGCTGTATATTCATTATTCAACAGCCTAATTATATTTAAAAGTCGTATTTTATTACATTTTATAGTCGACACAAGGCTCGTATGTGCCTCTGTGCTTCGAGCAGCCATACATGTTTCTACTTTCTAACCTAACCTTACATTAGTTGAACCTATGCTTATTAAACAGACCCTAACCTTACATTTAGTTGAAAAGCTAAATTTACACCACGGTAGGTGAACTCTGCTCATATTTTAGTCCTGTTACAACAAACATTTCTAGTGTGTGCATGGAACTTACAAATACCAAACTGGATTTTCTATAGGCTAGGCTACTTAAAATAATGAATTCCCAATCCCAATACGAGAGTAGGCTATGGCAAAATGTACATGCTATCTGATCTGGGGACCCATAATCCCATAGGCCTACTGAGCATGCTATACAGACAAAAAATTTGGATTTACATCTAGTGAAGTTCAGACCTAACCTAAGCTTTATGGGTGTGTTGCATGTAAACTAGACTTGTATCATAATTATTTATTGTGTTAAAAATGGAAGGGGAAAAGTAAAGTCATAACTCATAAGTAAAGTTGTAAACCAGAACTTATTTTGGGGTTTTTCAGCTTTTTCTAAATGGTCCAGTTTCCTGCTTTGAACACCCTATTATGAGGTGTTTTCTAAAGATATTTAAATGAATAAATGTGCTTGGTCACTGGGTAGTGTGGTCACCGTAGTGTCATACTAGTGATCTGAAAAGACAGTCATTAAAATAACATTAGCCAATTTTAAAATTTAAAAGAAATTGCTGTGTATAAAATCAGATTATTGTTGGTAATTTGGTATGCTAACGAGATATAAATAATATTATTAGTTCGAAAAAATAAAATTGTATGGATGAATGTGAAATTTTTTTTCGTTTTCACTTTTCATAAAAAAAAAATTGATCATGTTTGAAGAAGCACACACAGCTTGAGATGCTTTCTTAGCCAAACTGCTAAATTTTTAATTTTATCATTGCATAGTT
>JAQGBM010000577.1:0-13103 GCA_034698405.1 Symphylella vulgaris | reverse complement strand
TTGGTTTGTATAATGATTATGTATGACGTCACAGAATGAGCACTTATGATTTCTGTATTTTTCATTCTTCACAATATAAAAACTTCAAAGTAACACAAGTGTTGTTTATCCTGGTCACTTCATTTTATAATAAGTATAAGCTAAGTTATAGGATAGAACAATTACTTTGTTTCAAAATTACCCGTTCGAAGTTAAAATAGGAGAACTTATTCCGTTCGAACTTAAAATTTTTCGAAGCTATTCCGGCGACGCCTTAAGACGTGGTCACATGAGCGTTTTTATCCAGCGGTTTTCGACGCTGCGGCATGAAATCGCGTGGTGCACCCGGCCCTCGATAAGTAACTTACCTTTCCTACCAACTCCTGTTGAGCGTATCCGAAGAGCATTAGGGTGAAATAGTGATTGCAACTATGTATCTGTCCATCCGGCATAAGGGTCACCATACCGCTTATGTTTGCAAACACCCACACCATTCCTGTGTAGAGGGTCTTGCTCCCCGCACCACTTCCCCCACCGTCCTCGGAGGAAGAGGCGCTACATCCTGTGGAACCCAGATCCGAGGTCGATTCCGTCATCATCTTGTTATTGTCGGTGGCGTCACACGTGGCGACGCTTATGGAACTTCCCGATTCCGATTCCGATGTCGGAGCCCTCTTAGACCGTCGCCAACCCTCGTATCTAGAGTTATGAGTTCCTTTGACGGAGTCCGTTTCCATGTCGGTAATAACGTTGTCTTTATTATTCCTACTTCCTACATCTACTTCCGGTTGTTGTTGTTGTTTTTCGGTAGAGTTGGTGACTTCCGGTTCGATTAGGATGCTTAAAGGGAAGGTGGAGCCGTCTTTGGTCCTTCCGGTTGCGCGCTGTTTTCGGATGTGCTATATTGTTAAAGAAAAAAAAAAGAAAAAATATAAAGAAGTCATTCTTATATAAGAAATTATCACAAATCCTCTCCTCCCCCATTATTAGGTTTTGTAATCCCGGGATCTCGAAATCCCGGGATCCCGGTCGTTTTTCCAATCCCGAAATCCCGGGATTGAGCGGATCCAATCCCGGGATTTATGGATGGGTAAAACTGCCAAAATTAAATTCCTGAAATCCCGTGATTGACATTTTCAATCCCGAAATCTCGGAATTAAAAATATGGCCCAGGATTTTAAACACTAATTTTTGAACTTTAGAATATAAAAATCTTGTAGACAATCTAGATACAACTTTTCCAATTAATTATGGAGCTAGAAAACCTCAATAAATAATGAATTTTGATAGCTTTTAGACCAATTTTCCGATCCCGGGACTAATCCTGGGATTCCGGGATTAACAAATTATTTTCAATCCCGAAATCCTGGGATTGAAAATATGGTCCGGGATTGCAAACCCTATAGGTAGCCTTACTAATTATTTTTCTCAGAACATTCCATATTCCATATTCATTTCACAAATTTAAATTATATCATTTTAATTAAAATAAAATGATGGCTTTAATAATGGATATTGTGACAAATAAAATATACAATCAATCCATTCATTGTACCGTGGGCCACAGCTGAAATGACTGGTGGACTTTTCGACTGAACTCTTACTTTCGGAACCACTTAGATGGATCCTCTTTAAGAACAAACACTGAGCCCAGCACTTATAATTTTAAGCATTTAAGGAATTGCGCTCTGGTGCTCTCTAGTTAGGATTCCTCAAATAAACTAACTTGCAACTTATAGTCTACTCGTATTATGCGCAATAGGCTACTCTTTTATTTTAGCATTGTATAATTTATATGCATCAAAATATTTCAAAGTTCCTTCTCTATAATTTATTAAAAATGTTTTATTATTTTTAAAGCTATATGATTGGTGTATCTTCTTACTCATTCCTTAAACAAAGGGTTATTTGCAAACAGTTTGTATATGAATAAAAATCTTATTAAAAGCTCTTTTACATTCCATCCTAAATTGCTGTCAATATAATGGGTTGAAACAAATTTTTTAATAGCCATGTATCAACGATATGATACGACGTGTGTTCAAATTGCGTGTAAATGGAAAAATATACAGCAGCATCATCTTATACATTTTTATAAAACTGATGTTTATTAATGAATGTAAGTTAATAGAGTAACAGCTGATACAGTGATGGGCAATTATTAACCCGTTTATATTCATGGCGAACAAAAAGAAAACTTAACGAGTTCTGACTTCTAAACAGCTACTGTGTTGGACTATTTAACATAAAGATCCATAAGCAAGAGACACACAGCACTCTTTCTTATTTACATATTATACATGGCAGCCAGAAACGCGGCAACTTCAAACATTCACTTGTGTTTATAGTTGGAGAAAAAAATTGTGTTCAAAGTCGTCACAGGAAAAAGTATATAAATACAAAAGAAAATGTTATTGTTTTTGCTACAAAACGCAGGAAACACGACAATAATCGTAAGGAAACGGAAAAACAATGACGATAACGTGCTCATCTCTTTGTCTTGCAACTCAACAATACAACAAAATGTTGGTAATTTGCATTAAAAATGTCTATGTTATTGTCTATTTTTTTTTTATTCTTATTCTGATCTGCGCTACTAAAATAAACATAAATGACAAAATTTCTAACATTTTTATTTAGAATAATGATAATAAAAGGTACCGGTAACATCGCTATTCTTGTAACATTCACTAAGTTTCCATGAAGGGTTAACGCTGAGTCGGATTAGCCTCTCAAGATGTCTTCGAAAATTAAATATAGATTTCCATTGTTGGATTTCTTTGCTGTGGGTTGCGAAATCCAGATCTATATTCAATACGAAAATTTTGGTGTACTGTATATATAAAATGTCCATAACTTATTTTTTCAAAGGTTTCGAAACCCAGCAAAGAAATCTCCGATCCAGCATTAGAAAATCTCTCCAGCATAGCAAATCTCTCGGAGATATGAAATTTTTGTGTCTATAGCATAGATAATCTCTCGGAGACAAAAATTTCAGTATAGAAAATCTCTCGGAGACAAAAGTTTCAATATCTCCGAGAGATTTTCTAATGCTGGATCGGAGATTTCTTTGCTGGGTTTCGAAACATTTGAAAAATAAGTTATGGACATTTTATATACACCAAAATTTTCGGAGAGATTTTCTATAGATAACCATTTATGGAGCAGGAGTGAATCATATCGAGGCCAGATCTTTATAGACGAAAAAGTCCTTAAATAAAACTCCAACCGACACGGTGCTGACTCTGCTGAGGAGCCTATACAACATTCCTTTACTGTTATGAGAGCTCTACATTAACGTAAATTAAGCGGGGATAGGAATTTCGAAAGACAGTCATATTAAGTGCATTGAACGGTAACAATGTGATATTATTAATCCTAATTAATCCAATAACGTCATCATAATCATTTAAATACGAAATATGTCAAATTAGCTTATTCAAAGTACCCACAGCACGTCCACACAATTCATATTCGTAAGCACAGCTCGCTTTCAAGTTTAAATGAATGGAGGTCTATGAGACATTGACATTGTTGCGTTAATTGTAAGATAAGTTACAAAACGTTATTAATTTATTCTTACGCAAAAAAAAAATGTTGTTTGTTTTATCCCACTCGAATTCCGTCATATAATATTTGATAAGCTTATAACTTATAATAATTGATTTAACTGAAATGCAGCATCAGTCGATTGGTAAATATTATTTTTCCACGAAATCGAAATTTTTACGAAGAAAAATAAGGTATAGGGGAGACTGGGTCAGGTTGTAACACTGATAAACAAAATTACACTGACACGTGTCAGTGTAATTATAATAATAACGCAAACTATTATTGGTGGTGGAAAAAATCGCAAATGTTACAACCAAACCCTGTTACAACAAGACCCCCGTTCTCCACTAGGATAGGTTGTCAGGGTGTGTCTAACAGAACTCGAAATTTCTGCATAAATGGGAATATAGCATACGTTCTATACAATGCAATAAATTAAGTTTAGTACCGTAAGTTAAAACAAATGTATTTTTCAAAAATACGAGTGATTTAATTATGTTTCAAACATTATAAAGAAATTTAGGCCTAAAAGTTATGATCTTCACAAATCACATTAATACCATTAAAAATAGTTGAAGAAAACCGCTATAACATCAAGGATACGTATAAGACCTTTCTGGATGATCACTCCCAAAATTCTCTGAAAAGCAGCTGCAGCTGAGGGAAAAACTTACATTAATAATACCAAGAATCATCAAATTTTATACACGTAAATATCACAATTTTAGGATGATTACATAATGTCAAAACAACGGTTGATATACACAAAAAATATAAGCATGCCGTTGTAATATAACACCATAAAAATGTCACATTTCCCGGTTTAATGTCTTTATTAATTTTGCCTTGATATGAAAGTAATCTAGGGAAAAAAATAATAAAACCGCCCTTTTTGCGTGTACGTACTTTTATGTGTAATATAAATATACATGATATAGTAACTTACTCGATATTTATAAGACCAATTTGGCAAAGGGAAAAAAACACCTGCAAGCCTATTGCGCCCCTAAATTGTACTTTATTTAAACCGCCCCTTTTTTTCAAAGTACAATTGTTGCTTAGAGAATCGTTTGGATTAATTATTACTGTGGTTATAGGGCAGTAAATTATACGGATCAAATCCATAGAGTGTTAACGATACATTATACTCCCAGGTTTGACGTACCAGGTGAGAAATTGACGAAATGATTGTTAGACCATCATCAGATCAGCAATTACCTCATCGTCTCCTGTTTGCCATATATTTTCTATAAGCAATTTTAACGTCTATACGTATATGCAGCCGGAACGGAATAAACGTTATAAACCATTTTTCATCATTTTTTAGATAATAGTTTTTAAAACAATTAAACTTTCATCAATAATAATTTGTAGCAAGTCTGACGTCTGTCAGTAAGATTCTATTTTGTTTACTGTTATGCTCCTGGGAAGTATTTTACGTTATACCATCATGAAGAGTAGGCTATTATATATAATAATATTCTAATAGAATTACTTATACTCTTGGTTATACCGGTTATATACTCTTACATATACCGGTAGAAATTATCTACCGGTTAATAATTCTCTTGTAGGCTACCTTACAAAAATTATTACTATAAAGTACAAGAGAATTATTAACCTGCAGTCCTGCAGATTGCTAAGTTTCATTATTAATTTCTGAAAAATTATTGTACGACGTATTAAGAATATGAATATGTATAGAATCAGTTTGAATGTTAATATTTGTATATAATGCATTTCTTGTGTTCAATAATATGTTTTCGTATTTTCCTGATTTTCAAGACAGTACAGAGTGAGCAGAATAATTTTAGTCCATGGGCTATGCTACGAAGAAGAACATTAATACCGAGTCTATAATGTCGAATTCGTCAATTATTATAGTTTGAAATGATTAGGAATCTTACTGCATGGATTCGGTAGCCCAATTGAAATTACTTTTTCTGGAAATTTTTTATTTATTTCTATTTTGATAATTAACTCAGAGTATAAGTTATATAGCCTACCCCATGAAAAAGATTATAGCCTATTCTCTACATAGCCTAATGAAGACCGCACTCTAATACAAAATATTCGAACAATAGCACGGCCTACTGTATAGGCCTACAACATAAAAAATACTACAATATGTTGTTGGATAACTGGATTCATATCAAAAGTAAATTCAAGATTTCAATCAAAATTTTGAACGTTAGCTTTTTTTTTTAATAAGTTGAACGTTATCTCTTGTGGGGTAATATTCTGAGCCCGCGCTTTTTCCTCGATTCATCAGGTTGATGAAAGCAAGCGCATTTATTATCGCAAGGCACGGAAAACGTCAAAAACCAATATCACAGCTCCCTGTTTAATAGAGGAAGCTAGTTTTCCGAATCAGTGATTTTATATACCGGAGACAAGATAGTGTGATATTTGGAGAGGGGTTTTCGTTGTTGCAGGGAATTGCATTCATCCAGCCACGTGCCACTTTGGTGGCCTGATAAAAAAGGATCCCTGACAAAAGCTTTTCAATAGATATCGTAATTGGATGAAAAGATATAGCCTCCTCTATATATATGAGACAGGAATAACACGTTGAATGTAACGAGCTGTGTCATCGGTATAAATTTTTTTCTCTTTTATTTTCCCCAACCGATATATCAGTTGTGTGGTTTGTGTAAATGGTTTTATAGAATAATAGAGACCCAATGTTTGAAAGTTTTCGTTCGTTTTCTTTTGTGGTTACAGTTTTGCTGCTGCTCTCGAAACAAAACCGAGAGGATAATAATAATGAATTCATTAAAACTATACAAAGAACTAAATCGATGATGTACTCATGTTATATAGGAAGGGATGTATAGTTTTGACAAGAGGCACATTTAGTTATACAACATATAAATCCGCGAAATAATAACATTAAATCCACCCTGTCTGTGTAAATACATAATGAAAATGGTAATTAAATGAAAGCTCTCTGTTAAAAGAAGTTTTGCTCTTTTATAAAATTAGAATTTATATTTTAGAAAAAGAAAATTATATCGAGCACCGGTACTTTTTGTAATAATTTTTCAAAAAATGACCATAAAGTCACTCAGTCAAATAACAAAAAAGTTATATTTATTTTCTAGCGAGAGATAAATGTAATTGTAATATAGGCTATTACAACCATTTCGTTGTGAATTTATTTTAAACTATATATTTTCTAAGTTAAACATTTGTAATTGTTATGGTTGTAAACTTTACAACCATAATCACAAATGTTTAACTTAGAAAATATATAGTTTAAAATAAATTCACAACAAAATGGTTGTAAGTTAAGTGACGACAATTTCTGTAGGAACGAAGTCAATAGTTTTTTTTTTTTCTTTTTGGCTTGGTTGTTTGTTTTTTGTTTTGGTAGCAATTAGGCTACGTTAAAATATTTTTTCCCTGGTTGTATTATTTATTTCTTAACTAAATTTCCATATCAGTTGTTTTTCGTTGTAATTCCTTGAGACATAATTAATGAATAGCCTATGATAATAATTTTCAATACTATATTTAAACCGCACTTGTAATATATGTTATACACTTTGCGGTGTTATGTGCATCCTGAAAAGGGGAAGAAATTAAGGTACTAAATCAACACAGGGGCCAAATCTTTATTTTTTCTTTCGAGGACCAGTGCAGAAGAGACGAAGGAAAGGCACATGACATGGCACCTGCGGCTAAGTCAAGGCGGAGTAATGAGAACAAAGAGCGATTCTGTAACCTCTTCGCCACAAATCATACGCTAGATAGGCATCCCGCTGACTTCAATACAAGCTCCCAGTCATAAACATCCTCTAGGGCTGTATACTCGGCTAATTATTCCCGGACTAGACCGAGGTGATAAATTAGAAACTACCTATATGCACATACGGACATATATTTGGGAGGGAGACATCAGGTGACGGGGCAGAAAAGAAAAAAAAATAATCAAGGAAAAGAGAAGAAAACGACTCGGCAGTGAAAGTCTCAGGTCAGGGGCCAAAAGGAAAAACTCCATCATAATTACAACCAACCCCCTTAAAGATGTTTAATCTCATTCATTCATTCTGATTTATTCGTTTGTTTTATGTTGTCGCGGCGACAAATTGGGTCGTATTTACTTCACATTCTAAAATAAAATTTTCTGAAATGACAGCTCTAAATCCAGAATAATTTTCATTTTTGATGACAACAATGTTTGTGACGTGCATATAGTGTTTGGTCATTTTGATGGAGCGTACTGTGTATTGTTATTGTATAACCTTAGACACTGCTGCATTGAACAGGGTTTGGACCCTCTGAACCCATAGAACCCAGAATCCTAAACACAGATCTAGAATTTTTAAAAAATTGGAACCATAACCGGAACCGGAATTTATGTTCAGATTTTATGCAAAACCAGTAAATTACATAATATTCTACATGTTCATTATTTTTAAAACCGGTATCAAAAATCTGGAAAGGGAACCAAAAATGAAAGTATCTGACCCTGCATGGTATTGAGATACAAAATAAATTTAATTACAATTAAGGTAATATCTTTTACTTTACCAAAATATTAGTTTAGTGTTAAGCCTGGACTAAGCTCGAAAGTGCGCGTGTGTTGAATTAAGTTATATAGCAAAAATTATCAAATTTTCGATTTGATCTCGACTTTAGTCCAGGCTTAACACTAAAAAACAACACTTGAGCAATCCACCCATGTGTTCTTATACCTGTATGTTGGAGAAATATTTTTTATAGATAAATTAGGAAACATTATATTTTCTATTTATTCTTTTGCAACAAAGCTATAAACAAGCGGCATAAAAACGTACTAAAGTTAAATTAAATACGTAGGCTATACCTAAATTGCAGACAATGGTGAATAAATATAGAATAAAATAAAGAGCAATTTGGAAAGACAAAACAAAACGTATCACATGCTATGAGAGTTAAAGAAAAACAATAATGAGACATTCTTTTCTTCCTATCATCCTATCTAATAAATCGGAATAAAAGGCTAATAAAAATCTCTTATAATGTAAGTATATTATCAAAAAAGACCAGACAGAATCCAGACATTTTTTTAAAAACATTTTCTAAGAAAAAAAAAATTATTATCAAATATCCCAAATCTACTGGACATAATAATAAAAATCCCCATACAAGAGTTCTCAGTTTCTTCAATTATGCCATCTGTATTCCATGCGCGAAAAGCAAAGATAGATTCCAGGTTTGTCAGCGGGGAAAATTTTTCAAGATATTAAGAAAGGAAAGCGGGAGGTGACAGGTTTTAAAGGGTCTCTTCTTCTTCTTCTTTTAATGTTTTATGATAAAAAAAAATATTCGTCCAGCATCTACCTCTTCTAATTAGATGACTTTTAGCAAGATTTATAGAGTTGACCACAAAGTACCTATATAATATCGCGATAACGACGAAGCTTATATCTTAACAAAGTAAAATATTATTAGTTTCTTAATTGATCAGAAAAGTAACGGATCCCATCATCTTCTTTAACATGACTGCGGTTGGTTGAATAAATTGATGCCTTAAGGGTAGACAATAGAGTTTTTAGGGCTTTTGAATCTGTGCATTGAATTCAATGATCTGTGTATCTACTCAGCATTATTTTTTTTTATCCATTTAATAAATACTTTAGGCCATACAGTATGTAAGTTACTTCACTATATTTTATTCCAAGTATATTGTTTTTCTTAACGAATTTCGATATAAGTTAGTAAAAAGTAGAGATAACTTATAAGCTATTTTATTCAAGTTATTAATCTAATTTTATATAGCCAATAAAAGAAAGGGGTTCAAACCCGAAAACAACCTGTCCTTTTCAGGATCACCACTTGATAAGGTTTTGATATATAAGGTAACCGGGGGTAATTTGGTGGCGGAAGTTTATGGGGTAATTTGGTGGGATGTTTTTTAATCACTTATTTATCAAAACCTTTTTACATTAATATTATAAAAAAAATTAATTTCTCAATAATAATGTTGAAAGATCCCACCAAATTACCCCCATCAACTTCCGCCACAAAATTACCCCCGGTTACCTCATATATACTTTAATTGTACCTTATAGTCAATAATTTTATTTGTGCGGTGTTCGTATCATACAGGCATCAGTATAATATTAAATAAATTGCTCAGATTTTACCGCTAGTTTTTATGGAAAGATGAACCCTAAAAATAGCTTTTCTGTGGCCATTCAAAATAGAAAAGAACTGACAGCAAACGGCTACATTTACTATAGACCACATCTTTTGCGGTTGAGCTCCTCTGTCTTTATATACATTATACAGTATACGTATATCCAAGCTTTTTTCCTTTTATAGATTTTCAATTCCAAAGAAGTTCGAAAATATCCGAGAGAGATAACCTTGTTAAAGTACATAAGTATAACTCAGCTGCTAGAGAAGATATATATCAGCATTTATACGTATGGATAGAGTACTTCTATAATAAAAAGCAAGGAAGGAAGTTGTGATTGTCATATTTAGTAAATCTGCACCTTTATCATCGTATATACAACTCCTTTAGATTCAGGCTTTCAATATACCTTAAAAGTTGACAATATTGACATGATGTCCAGATTTTTTTTTTTTTAGCCGGGGGACAGTCTATAGGATTTCTTCGGACATCATAAAGGCTATTGCATGTTTAAAGGACATGCCTCATTCTATAAGTTAATATTATGTTAAAAGGCGGGTAAAAACCCGTCTGCTGGGAGCAGTGGCGCGCTCCTGCTATCCAGCTACTTTGGAGGCTGAAACGAGGGGAAACTCTCATATCAGAAATGGGGCTCGTCTGCACCTTCCTACAGCCCTCTACCCTGTCCGGAGGATTGGTTGGACCTTGTTGGCTTCGACTGCGGTGACCGTTGGCGTGGTCTTTGTGGTTTCATCGAGGAGTCCTGTATGGATACGAGGAGTCCTGTATGGATACATCGAGGAGTACAGATGGATACAGAGATGCGCGTAACGCTATAGCGTTACGTGCAACTCTGAGAAAAACCCCGTTTCATCTTATATGATTGTCAATGTATAAATGTCATATACATATTGTAAAAAATATCTCGCATGTATTAATAAATTATACCCAACAAGTTTATAAGTTATTATTACTATACCCTTTATAGAAGGATATATTATAAGAATCATGAAATCCGTTGATTTATATAGTTGAGATATCATATTATAAGTATATTTTATATTTACATTTTAAAGTTTAAAAAATGCAATGTTTTTAAATGCATTCGGTCACGGTTGACGACCAATAATTCCCAAAACTTTTGAACTTTTTTTTTATATGGCCTATGTAAAATGTAAATATCTCATCTATATGAGGCAACGAATTTCCATCATTCTTATACTTTGGAAGGGTTTTTATCCGCCTTTAATCTATCGTTCCTTAAAAATGAGTTCGGAGATATTTAATTTAGCATAGCTCCGAACAAAGCTTTAAAATAATATATCGATGCATTAAGCTAAAGAGCCGAAAGCTTATAGGCCTATAGTTTAGATTTTTTTTCTAAAAATACCAGACCTTGATAAATTGATACCTATTAATGTGCAAAGTATTCTCATCATTGCAATAATTATGCAGACTCATTATGATAAACCATATAATTACATGCAATGAAAGCTTTTAAATATCAAATATATCTTTTTATGTCCATTTAAAGGATTACAACAGCTATAGCTATGCATTTGACTAATGGGACTCTTTCCCTCTGCAGAACCATTCATTGAGGGATGAATATAATGAATATCTTTGCACTCGGCGGTATATGTGTATGCTAAGCATTTGTAGTAATCCCGAAATAGCTATAAATAAATCTATATATAGTTTGGTGCGAACTGAAAATAGTTGATGTTTGGTTCTGAACGTATATAGGCTACGAGTTGATAAATTGTACTTGTGAGATTTGGCAAGAAATCTTCTCTCCCACGTAGGAGGTAAATGAATCTAGAATGTTTTTTCGTCAAGAAAGAAGAAAAAGGTATATCTGCAACATAACAGTATTATTATAAATATCTGACAAAATATCGTATTGTTTATATAGAACAAGAAGGGGCGTGTTCCTTTACTCTTATTGGGGTGATGTTGCCAACTCGTGTTCGTCGTATCCCTAATGAAGAATGATAGTTTTCAAAACAGTTTGTACAACAGGTGCTGTTGTATTAGACTTATTGGGATATGGAGCGGTTAGGGATGATGGTGATGGTCAGTCTCAACTTTGAGGCGGACACGAAAAGCAAAATATTTTGGCATACATGGCGCCGTACCACGAATTTATTGTTTTTGAAATGAGTACGGTATAACAATGCTGCCGAAAAGAAACAAAACAAGACTTAGTCACTTAGCTTTTAAAAACTAATATTAGGATATTATAAACAGGAAGAAACCAGTACTCATTAAAATTTCAAGAATGAGATTCATGCAACGCTGAATGTTAAAGAACCCAGTGACGTAGAGTTCTAAAAGGTTTGGTAATACATATAGCATTATTTTGTGAGTTACCACACAAGTTACACAGTCATTATTACATTTTTTGGAGTTCTACCAGGGTATTTTAAACCATCAGGCGGAAGAAGAGGACAAAAAATAGTATTTCGGGGAACATTGTTGCTTGAAAACAAACATGCAGTCTCTAGTTTAACGAATCATAAGATCGGGATTGAGGCCCGTATTCAGAATGGCCACTTGTACTCAAACTCGAGTATGTGTGAGTTTTAATGTTTTTCTTTTCTTTGTAAAAGCACACACAAACTCTAAAATTTAATCTTCTAACTGGACGTTTCTATCATATAATTCCTGTTTAAATTAAATTGAATTCGATCTAACGGAGATCTTTTATGGTGTTCGTATAAGTTTCTGTTCGTATAAGTTTTCTGTCGTATTATACATATCATTTGGTTCAAAATGAATTTAAGTCTTCTGAGACCAAAACACATGTAGATTTTTATCTTCTCTCAGCTGAGAAATTCTTTACAATAAGACGATCTTACAATCTATTTTGATACTATAGGGAATTTAAAATAAATCAAATTCTCTGAAATTTTGAAATGCTGGTTTCATAGCGATTTGGAAAGCGATGATATCCGTAAAACAATGCAATTTTACAATAAAATGGCCCATCTTTTGCAGGTAAGATTTTAAACCGAGGTTCCCTTATTCCCCTTAAAAAAAACTTCGGATAAATTTTCACTCATTCTTAAGGTGGGCGAAAAAGAAGACACAAAATCGTATTTCAGGAAACATTGCTGCAGGAAAAAGATCATGTGACTTGTTAAAAACAAATCAAAAATACGGGATGAAGTGACGTGCTCGTTTTTCTAGCAACAATGTTCCCCGAAACACAATTTTGTGTCTTCTTTTTCGCCCGCCCTTAGGTTTATACTTTTTTCAGAATTTTTCACGTTGTAGGTCAACGTGACGTTAAAATATCAAAACATCAAAATTACCATTAAGTTTTAAGGTAATATGGGATTACAGGGGAATGCCGAATGTGCTACGAAATTGTTCAAAAGCCAACGTAGAGCAAAGGGCATATAATTGAGTAATTCAAACTGAACATAAAATCAAAGATATA
>JAQGBM010000576.1:0-13103 GCA_034698405.1 Symphylella vulgaris | reverse complement strand
CCTCTCTTTCGAGGTCTGCTGGAGGGGGGGGGGGGCGATCCAGCAGTGTACTCGCCTTAAAACCGCAAGATATAGGCCTATCAAACTCAGTGAAATTCTTAAAGTGGCGGCTTTTTCGGGTGAGAGTTTAAAATAAATCGATCCAGGTCCTCTATGATGTAATCCCTTCTTTCTTAAATTTGTTATAATCTAGCCTACATCATCGACCGTTCTCGGATTATGACATTTTGGTTCCAAGACAGTTCAGAAATCAGGAAATCGAAAAAAAAATTACAATACCAGTATAATCAAACTTCGCCAAACCATTACCGTTTGGCAATTCCTAAGTAATTTAATTAATTATCTACCCCCTCTCAACAAAACCTGGATTAAATTGATATGAGTGCACCTTTTGTTATATTGCACACTTCATTAAGTTAGGGGTAATTTAGTGGTTAATCTTGGTGCGGTCTACGTAATGGAGCGATTAATCTCCAATATTATTTTTAATATTGGGATATAAACAACGGGACCACAGACACAATTTCAACGTCTGCATCATGTACCACCCGCAATACTTTTCAACACCCCCGCCTGAGATTGTTGAACTGTTCCTCTCCGGTAACCATGGAAACCAAAAATTTTCAGCAGCCTCCCATTTTTCGAATATAAACCGAAAGAAAAAAGACGAACGTACTACATATTGTGTCGGGTTTTTATGTTTTCACGTCCTGTTACGAACGGGCTATGGTACGAGATACTTTTATGAATGTTCGTACACAATACTCGCTATATGGTGCTTAAAATAGGCGAAAGTGCTTTAGTGATAATAGAGTCATCCCATTATCTGACTATGATTTTTGGGGAGATCTTTCATGGTGGTTTTATCGTAGGGATGTATTGTAGTATCCGTTGTATTAACATTGTTTCGTTTTAAATTAATGGTGTACGATTTACGAAAAATCTAGTAGGCTATGGTTTTTAAACATTTATTTTTACAAAGTTATTAGGGAAGAAAAGAATTTAGGAATTTAAACCTAATTCCCCGAAGAGCGCGTAAACTTTTGTTTTCGCGTCTAGGTTTCATAACACTTCAAACAATTATCTTGGAAAGACCAACTATAGGTGGAACCCAGAAATTAATACGAATAAAAAGAATTATAAAATGAAATATGTACCGTTGAAAAGAAAGCTCAACCCTCGACTATTTTCTATGCCATAAATAAATCGATTTCTTAAAATTTTCGTTTATTGTTACGGTGTTAAGTTATATCAATTTAAAAATTAAAAATAAGACCGTAATGGACATAACTTAGATAAAATATACACTGCTGTTCTGTGATCAATGATCATGGATGTTAGAAAGATTAGGATTTTTGGAAATTTAATTTAACATGGTCTCTTATTTTAAATTAAATTTAATAAATAAGTGATAAAAATTTTAAGAAATTTTGCTACTCTTTCAAGGGTTAATTACGATTACGAATTAACTAGTGATGTGATCAATTTTCCGGGAAAATATAAATCGGACAATTTTCCGATTTATATTTTCCCCGAAATTTTGGAAAAATTGGTTCGAACTTCGAACCAATAAAACTTGTTATTTTTTCCAAAGTTTATTTAAAGCGTTCAATTCAATAAAAACGATCTGAAGTTATCAATATGATAAAAATTTGATTCAATTTGGTAAAAAATAAAAATTTCAATGTTCAAATAACGGACAATTTTCCGGAAAAATACTCTCGGAAAATTTTCCAACTCACATCACTAGAATTAACTATAAACTAAAAAAATCTGCTCTACTTTCGTATGATAGTTTAGAATAGAAGACTCCCAATATTTTAACTTATTGAAAAAAAAATATCAATCCATCGTCGGGTTACGACCTTCGTTGTCACTCTCCGCGAATAGCCTAGTTAAAAAAGAAATTAAACAAACAAAAACAGGTTACCTTCAACAACTCATTAAATTCATCGTAAATGACCTTTAAAGTTGTTGTAAACCTGCTAAGTTAAACCAGTGTGATCAATAAAAATCATCTGAAACTGAATTTTTTTTTATTATCAATTTATCCTTCCATCATACAAATTTAATTTTTTTTTTTGTGGGAGTGGGGGATATGTAGAGGGTGTTCTATACTCTTGGAAACAAAAAGTATAGTACGTTTTTTATAGCTTAATAAGATACAGCTTTGCGGGTATTTGACTTGCGCACCACCTAACGGCTATTGCGGGTTCGAAAGCTCTCTAATACATACACGAAAGCGCAAGGGCGCACGGTATATATAACCTGAAAAATAGGGTAAGACTGGAATGCACTGTGTATACGGAAGAAAAATATTATATAGCCTACATTAAAACAGTGGATCCGTGTGTTGACTGTCTCTAGAATTTGTGGATTATCTGTGGTTTACTTTACCCCTATTTTAAACACACTTCATCTAACCCCCCCTACACCCTTAATTATTAAGTAATTACAAGTCTGGTGGACCTCTTATAAGGAGCAGAGAGGTAGGATTTAATACTAATATTTTCTTTATCATTTATCCTGCTTCCTATATTCTGTATTGATGGCTATTTTGAGTAAGATGTCCAGTTGATTATGGTCGATTAGATTTGAAGTATGGGACATTAAGTGCTATAGGGTTTTAGTCTCCTACGAGATAGATAGGGCTATGATAAGTTAGGGGTAAGTGGGATTACTTTCAAAGGTGTTAATGGTTGTTTAGATAGATATAACATAGCTCTCTCTTCTAAGATTTGTGCAGCTGCACTTGTATTGATCGTTCCTACTTCATAGTACAGTAATAATCTGTTAGTAGTCTGGGGCTATAACCTGCCGTATTATTGAATTTTTATTGGTAAAGACTTAGAGCTCTATATTTTTGGGGTTGCGCGTATACTTTTTCTTATTCTGAACGTAAAGTCCGCGGTTCAAAGCCCGGAGAAGGCTGGTTAAGAATTAATGAGTTATAGGGGTAAAATTCTTGAAGTTATTGGTTCTTTTGGATTCTGAGCGTCCCGCGATGTATCATGGTCCCCTTGCTCTTTGCGCATTGAAGAACCCAGAGCCCGTCTTACGGACCTCTGGCCTGCCCCAGTGGTTCAGTGGTTAGCGCGTTTGCCTCTGAATCCGGAAGGTCCGCGGGTTCAAACCCCTGGGCCCCCTGGTTCAAACCCCCCGTTGGGGCAGGTAAGAATTTTCGGGTGAGTAAAATTCTTGAAATGGCGGCTCCTTCTGATGAGAGTTTAAAAAGAGGTCTTATGTATATATATCCCCTTTGCACTCTGCGCATTAAAGAACCCAGAACCATCATACAGGTCTGTAAATCGGCTAAATCCTGTCCCTGATGAGGCAAAATTAAAATATCACTCCGTCGTCAGGTTATGATCTTCAATTGTTGCGTTACCGCGACGTTAAAAAATCAAACCACAAACAAACAAACATACGGAACTTTGCGGTCTGACGGGCCCCTGAGGGTACGTCTTCCCTTCCCATCCCGGGTTCTTCAATGTGCAAAGAGCAAGGGAATCATAATATTACCAGAGATCTCAGATTAAAAACTATCAGAATCCAAAAGAGCCACAACTTTAAGAATTATTTCACCCCTAACTTATTTAAATTCTTACATGAGAACATTAATTTAAGTGCTGGAGTTTTAACACTAGGTCATAACCCGATCCACGACAGACAAGAGATTTTAATTTTTAGTCTATGATTATGACATAGGCTATAGGCTCTACGAGGAAGTCTACCTCATGAGTCATGACATAAATTATTCAAATGGTTCTTAATGTGTTGAGAGCAGGGGGATCACCCTTGAAGGATCTCGAAATATAATTTAAAACTCTCACCCGAAAGAACCACACACGTTTAAAAAGCTTTTTAAGTTATGACTACGGTAATTTGAACCCTAAACGTTAGATTCTAGCGCCCAACCTAAGTTATAAAAGCCACCGAGCCCTGCTGTTCCACAAATTAAAAATTTACTACGACTTTATAAGGTCCGAATTAATATGATCTGGGGACTTAGACCTCCCCTAAGTGATATATAGACTCGAGTACCGTATAGTCTAACACTTAATAGTTAACCAGTTATTAGAGCGGTCTTAACGGACATATGAATTTGGTCCTAAGTTAGGTCATTATGTTCTACATTTGCTGTTAACTTATAGACTATATTTCTGTTGCTTGCTTATATATATACTGTATACAGTAGTGTAGGCCTAAGTTATTATTACTGTCTTCTATGTTTTTCTAATTTTTTAGTCAATACTGCGTAGGCCGAAATATACTCATAGAAGGATTAGAAGCTTTACGAAAAAAAAAAAAAAAATACAATCCGTCTTCAAGGTTTTCGAATGTTTTCGTTTTCGCTTTTATGTTGAGATTTCAATCGACCTTAATGATGATTGCCTTCCAGTATTTTGTCAATTTCTCTTCGCAACAATACATTCGTCGATTCATAATAATATTAGTAGACGTAGCTCCAAAACATCATTCATCGTTATGTATTGTATGCGAACTACAGTCAACTGTACTATCATTCTGTCTGCTGCTGGCTGTCACAGTTTAGTTGACGCTGATTCAGCAATTTAATAACATTGCTGAGATAGAAAATGTGTAATTAGCTTTGTTATATCGCACTACTGACTGCTTGCAGAGATTGGAGGACTAGATAAAACATTATTTTCGAGAATAATTATGTCGATATTTTGGATTTAAAATATTAATGCTTTATTATATATCCCAATTCCCAATCGAGCGCGTTTTTGTTAGAACTTATTAGGTTAGTGTTGGTGCAAGAGCAAATTTCTTTTAATATTTTCGTCGACCGATCGTCGATGAAATGTATACTAAACTGAATGGGGGCTTCCATTATTCCATAAAGGTCGTCCGCAAAAAATTCACATTTTTTGACCCCCCCCCCCCCTTCCCGCACATATCCGCTTTTGGCTTAATCTCCCCTCCCTCCCTTGTCCTGCGGAGTACGAGTACATAAAACCATGATAAAACGTAACTTACAAAATACCCAAGCCTGTTTAAAATCGCTTTAAAATGCTAATTTAATTAATTAATTTATAACCTAATACGGTTCTTTTAAATACGGAGTATATTTCTTAAAAGTAAAACAAAGTATTGGACGAAATAATGTAATACAAGACTAGCCTACAACCAGAAAATAATCAATACACACGTTTTCCAATTTTACTGGGTCTTGGGTGCTGATCGAGTGAGTGAATGCATAAACAAGTAGAAAAGCATCAATAATTTTGAATCTTTTCAATGTTATTCGCACAACACAAAAATCTTCGTCGCCGAAACGTTTTTGATGTGCTGCGACAGTCAGCTGAGGAAGGTTTCCAGCTGTGATAGAAAACTGAGAATCTATTATGTTAATCAATACTAGCGGAAACTGTGCATTCGCGTGTATACTCCGTGCTTTGTAACGAATACCCCCAACATGAAAGCTATACGTAAATGTATCGCCAATCGCCATTAGCCCAATTATACGGTTCCGTCTTAATTTAACGTGAAAAATCGGATGCTCGATATTGTCGAGTTTGGGTACCACTATCAGCTATCTCTTATATTTGGACGGGTTTATTGACTTCCCTTAAACTACGCTTGGTTTGGTTTGTGTACGATCGTGCGTGCAAAATAAGTTACGAGTTTCTAAATGTTTGACTCTGCATGGTCACGCAGGGTCTTGCTTGCTGATGGTGATTTGATCTTGATTGTAGCATGTCAGGGTTGATCAGAGCTATATAATTATGGATACCATACTGTAGGGGCATAATATTTAGCAAGCAACCGGTGATTGCGAGATTTGGCTCTGAATTATTTCCCAATTACGAAAATAATTGGCTGAACTCAATCCGCAGGTTGCAAGGTTTGTTTCCGGGTGAGTAAAATAAGTGGTGGTTCTTGGGGAGTCTTGGGGATGAGGAGAATTTAAACCAAAGCTCCTCTGCATTAAGTTATTGGTGTCAGGTATGTTACCTAGGTACCCCAGAAAATCCGAAAATGAATAATTACGGGGTATTTATGACAAAGACAGTAAAAAGGACCCACCCACCCCATGTCATAAATATCCTCCATTTTCCCCAAATGACCCACCCTACCCTACCCAACATGGAGTATGGAATAATTTATTACTGCCCCCCCCCCCCCCCTCGTACGTAAAATTATGGGGTCGCAGCATCAAATAAAAAGAATTAATTGAGAATTAACTCAATAACGTTATATTAATTGATAGGCCTACATAAACTTTTTTTTTTATTTCATAGTGTGATCCCATAATTATTATTTTCCGTTTCAACATTTTAAATTAATTATTTAAATATATTTTTATTTATAAATAGTCCATATTCGTCCAAGGATCGAAGAAAGCAATATTTAAAAATAATCGTTTGAAGCAGAATAAATAACTGTAGGCAACTATACTAACTAATCTTCAAAAGCGCCAATTAAGTTTATATTTTATGTTTTTCCAATAAAATACTTCTGATTTCTTTATTATTCTTATAAAACGTATCGTAATTTCGTTCGTTATTTGCAAAACATAATAGAATATTTACGACGGAATCCATCAAAGTAAATATAAGCCGACAGACGTCAGAAATTATTAGGATTCCATATATATTGCTTTTAATACGTACCATACAACAATATGTTGGAGGCGAATTATTGTATATTACAGAGTATAAGGTATTGTTGCTATAAAAAAGAAAGACCTTGGAGTTATACAATACGAAGAGCTACATCTGGGGCATAAAGGAAGAAGGAAATTAAAAGATGGATTCTGTAGGACAGAATATAATATTGAGCTACGTATACGAATATTTACGACTTTTTTACTCTCAGGAAAGAAAGCTACGAATTACGGAAGATTAGGTTTATACCGGTTTAGGCTTATGGTATAAGAATTCCTGCTGGGTGAAATTTCTTAAAGTGTCTGTAGCATGGAAAATGAAGTTAACATAATATTATGTGTACAATGTTCCCTCTTTTAATGATGCATTTCGAATTTTTTAAAAATTCCACTCCAGAGGACCAAAATATCGAAAAAACGCCTCCAAAAACAGCTCACTCTGACGTCATCATAAATTCGGTTAATCCTGAATTTTGAACATTGCCAACTGGTGAGATATCGTATCGTAGTATCTGTGCATGCCATTTTGATGCGATATTGCCACAGTTTACGCTCAGGGAACTTAATTTTAATGGTGATGACGTCAGAGTGAGCTGTTTTTGGAGGCGGTTTTTGATCCTCTGGAGTAGAATTTAAAAAAAAATTCAAAATGCATCATGAAAGAGGGAACATTGTACACATAATATGTTAAAACATTTTCCATGCTACAGACACTTTAAGTAATTTTCGAATAATCTTACCGTAGTCCGCTAATTCCATCAAGGTGGGGCCTGATGGTGACATCAATCTTGGTCATAATATCTAGACTAATAATATCCAATTAAATCGCAGTCCCCGTCGTCGAGTTACTTATGACCTTCGTTGTCGCTCAATGCGAAAAATAAAAAAAATTAAGCCAATAAACAAAGCAAACAAAAATGTATAATCTTGCTTCTAATTTTGGAAGTTGTTTTTGTTCTCAGTTTCTAATATTACATTCATTATAGAGAGTGTCGATCATAAAGCTTCAAATCTGCATTGAGCATTGTTTATTCCATTAGCAGTAATTATTCAAAAGGTGCCGCATATTACGAATGAAATGCAATGAAGGAAAATAGCGTAATATTTGAACTAAGTTAATATATGTGAGCAATAAATATTTTAAAAATAGAAATAACTTATAATGAAATGTGTAATTTTAAAAATGTGTCGAAATGCTTCCATCCATTTATTCAAATTTAATTAGGCGACTTTCGGCAACGGGCCAAATGTCCTGATTTTTAAATTAGGGTACAGTATATTATAATAAACGGCATTTCGAAAATCGTAACAAAAACCGCAGAGTAGAGAATATTTTAGGCTACTGCAGTTTATTAAACTTAAAATACCGCCTATGGTCCGCAAGTTACGCAGAGGAGCCTAGATGTTCTTCACTGCTTAACTCAAGCAGGGTGTTACAAATTCACTTACAGTTCTTTAGTTATGATAAAAAAATCTTCAGAAATAATAATTTTATAAAAAAAAAATGTCTTTGTAACACCGGTCTGCTTGAGTACACTACTTGTAGCCTATAACTTTTGAATGTTTGTTTTCTGATGCCCAGAGAATCAGAATAGGGATTCTGGGGGTAAACCCCAGAAATAGATCTATAAAGTTAGGTTAAATTAAAATATAATGGGAGCTGTAACTTATAACTATATAGCCTAATATTACTGTTATAGTTGCTGATACGAAGAAGAAAATAATGCGCCTATTTTTTTCCTATTTGCTCCCGTAATTCCGAAACAAATTGGATACAAAAATCCTTTACTTACTGATGGTCTCTGCAATCGTTATTAGGTACAATATCTTTATCTTGTTTTCTGACCAATAGATAAGAAAGTTAATAGAACCTTTGATAACAAACCAGAAATACCTTTTTGTTTTGAGCTTAAACGGTTTGCTCTTCTTTAATCAGAGTTGTACAGGGGGCTGTAAAAACCATATACGACAAACTTAATCATGCTGGTTTCAAAAACACGTAATAACTTAAATTAACACTTAACAAAACTCATCATCAGACTCATCACAGATCGAGTAAAGCAGCTCTTTTTCATTTTTTAAGAACGAGCAAATATGGATAGCTTAGCCTACATAAAAAATAGGATATAGGTAGGCACAGTGGGGGGTCGGTCCGCCCTGGGCGCCCAAAGGGGAGGCTCTTTTCCACAGGAGCACGCCACAGCTCCCAGAAAATCGAGGATGATAATTATTAATTGAATCCAGAATCACAAAATATAATAAGAAGAGGACCATCATTCAGCATTATATATAGATGTAAATTTTTAGAATGAGTGAGCATTTCCACTATTGGTTTATTCTTTCCCAATTAGTTCCTCTTCTTTCTCCGTTTTGTGAATCTGGATTCCATCCTTAGAGGCGTGTTAATGTTTTCCATTATACCGTATATTTAAGTGTTTTTGAATTAGTAGTCTTTATGCAGTATCCTGTATTATATACAATTCGTTAGATTAACTTAAAAGAGAACGAGCAAGAAAGAATAATACGAAAGATAAGTTATATAGACAACTGGCTTAATCTTGGCAACACCTGATACTTCATCACACAAAAAGTTTGGGTTTATATAATATTATAGCAGTAGTTTAGTATTATTATAATACGATATACAATGGGGGGACTAAGAGATGTGCCGAGTCTGCTGCAGCAATCAAGAGTAGCTTATGGTAAAGATTCTCCTGACTTGGATAGATTGGTCCCAGACTTTACTCTTTTTCTTTCGTCATTCTCTCTCTCAATTCGTATATAAGTTAGAGATATCGCGCTGCAAAGCCAAGTTAAGAATGTAAGAAGTAAGATGGAGAAAAAAAATGCTTTGGATGATATTTAAAGGGATAAAAACAAAAGGGAAAGAAGTAGATGGAATAATGCGATAAAAACGAAGCTCTTATAGCCTCCTCCGTCATGAATGAATGAAAAAAAAAAAAATATATCGAATGATATGTAGAAGAAATGGAAGGGGTAAAAAAAAAAAAAGAAGAAGTAAGATATAAATGAAGAACCTGCGAAATAGCTATTTAAATTGAGTAAAGGACGGAGAAAAAAAGGTTGCAGAATTCTGTATAAGTTACCTATAATAAAATAAGAAATGTATATGATATCCGTAAACAATTGTATCAGTGAATAAATTATTAATTTATTATTATTGTAAGAAATGGCAGAATGATCTCAGGAGTCAATACACCTCTTTCACCGTCGCAGCAGCTGTTATAACTAAGCGCCACTACGTTGAATAAGAGATATACCGCCGTTGACGGCAAAAAAAGTCAAAATACTCTTAAATAATTGTATCTTCGTAACCGTTGAACGGATATGGACGTGTGATACATAAAAATGACCGTATTAAATAGATCTATTTGAATATGTAAAATATTATGGGGTGACAGCATGGTTAAAAAAAAAAGATATTTAATTTAAGAAAAAATCAATCGAACGTCATTTTTTCTTAAATATCTCTTTATTTCATGCTGGGACACCATAATATTTTTACATATTCAAATATTTAATAACTTACGGTCATTTCTATGTATCACTTTTCCATATATCCGTTTAACGGTTACGAAGATACAACTATTTTAAGAATTTTTTGACGTCAACGTGGGTAAATGTCGCTTATTCAACGTAGGCCTATAGTGCGCTTAGTTACAGCTGCTGCGGCCGAGAAGAAGGAGTATATAAATACCCTGTTACAGAAACTATAGACCGAAATTTAAAAATAAAATAAAAGGAATAATGCGATTTATACGAAAAAGAATAAAAGCGCTGAAAGGAAAAAAAATCGAATTTGCGGAATGATAAAATTGGTAAACAACAAAAAAATAAGCTTATAGCTAGGATATAAATGAAGAACCTGGGAATAATATAGAGATATTTAAATTGCTGGGTGATGTGGGATAAAAAATATAAATGAATGCGAATACCGGGGTAAGAAATAAAATAAGGATTTATAAAACAGTGTGCGGCAGGATAATTAAGAAGATCTTTTTGAAAAAAAAAATTTTCCTTCTTAAATTAATCTTTGGTATATAAAAATAAAATAGGCCTATAATTCTTTTTTTTTTAAATATATATAAGATTTTGTTTGTGTATATCAAAACGAATATAATTATTTTATTATATAAGCTTATAGAGAAAGTCTGTTTGAATAATATTATTATTATCAGGAGTATATCAAGGATTGCTTTACTCCAGAAAATTATTCACGAGCTTCCTAAAAACGCTGCTATGTGGCGCTGCGATCGCTGGCATAATAATGCAATTTCATAATTTGAAAAGCCCTTTCGCCGGGTGGCGAAGTGGATAGTGCGCCCGCTTTGGATGCCAAGGAACAGGATTCAAACCCCTGATGGGGCGAGAAATTTTTCCGAGTTCTATAACATTGCTCCTGGTATGTACAACGGAAAGAGAAGGGCTCTGGTCATACCTGCACTTGTGTGAATTTGTTCGCACGTTAAAGACCCCAGCCTTGGGCTGGAAAAATTGTCCCTCTCCGGACGTCAGGCCTTGCAAGCCGGTCCTGTCTGTTTAAATGCTTTATAGAACAACTTTGATGATGATGATGCGTTTTATTTACTGAGTCTTTTAGTCCTTATAGGACTCTATAACTCGAGGGGAATGGGCCTAATGATCGAATTGGTAGTGGAACAGACCACCCATCCTAGTAGCCTATTGACCAAACCCCAATGTCATTCCGCCGGTTGCTAACAACTTTATAATGCCGACCCCTTACCGGGAAAGGCTAATGATGATGAAAAGCCTTCTAGCGGTATAAAAAAGAGTTATCCTTGAAATTTTGAAAATTTGAAAATACAGAAAGCAATGGGGATGAGTAAATCACTCTTTGATATACTCCTGTTATTATGTTAGACGGTGCAACGATCGAGTTAATTAACAAATTCATTGGAATGGAAAGGTTTTTGGAAGTGGAATCTCTTATAGAAAAGTGATTTAAAGGAGAACTCTTTAATTCAGAGAGGATTCTTTTGTGATGAGGTGAAAAATAGTATTTTTTCTTTCAATATTTTCTTTTACTAACATAAGGATGATTTAAATTTAAATGCAAATTAGACTTCACTATATTTTTGAAAATAATAAATTGATGGTTATGTAGAACATCAGGGTTGCCATCGTGGTTGAAATTTATATCAATCTAAAAGTGTGGGCATCTCCAAAAATAGTTTATTTAACCTTTATTAAAACTTATAAAAATATTTAGTTTAATTAGTCATTTTCACTTGTTATTTTCTTATTTTTAACCAGTTATTAATTTTTTTTAAATAAACGTATTTTACGGGGTACACTTTTGAGTAAAGCAGCCCACAAAGAGGCGTTTTAGCCAAAATTGTAAAGAAGCATAGTTAAAAAATTAATAACTCGATAATAAAGCCACGTGTTTTCCATAGACACGCGCCATTAGGCACGCGACTTTACTTATTTTTTCTGTCTCGTTGAAAATTTGTAAAGACTTATATTGAATTCGTAAAAATAACTTGGTAAAATACATTTTAAGAAAATATGAAATTTACTATCCCTACTAGAATATCTGAGCTTTCCTATATTATATTTTGTATTAAATTCCATAGCTTGTAGAAAATGATCCAAATTTCGGTCGGCATCCCGATGTGCTTTTTAAATGCTGTGTCAGTTATGACAAACATAAGAAAATTAAAATCTAACTTAATTTCTAAGTTATTAATTTAAATGTGCACCTCACACTCATATCCAACTGACCGTAAATAAACTTTCATTAATATAAAACATATTTTTATTAAGTAATTTTCCAAATCCACCAATTATTTATAATATTTGCCATTTTATTTTGGAAACCCAAGATTCTCACATGGACAAATTTTTGGGTATACCTTAATTGCAATTAATTTGATTGACTACTTTTTTAGCCATTTTTAGGGCAATTATAAATTTTTAAAGGACTCCGCACTCTTTATTAGTAGCGGAGTTCAAAAAACTTAGAGGCCTGAGGCCTATCGCGGTATCGCCATAAGGCATACGCATAAATATTAAATAAATCGATTAAAATGATTATTTTTAAGAAAATAATAAGTGGAAATTACATATAAAATAAACATAGCTAGGCCTAAGTTTTAATGTAAGTTAAATAAATAATTTTTAGAGGTGCTATAGGACTGTAATATTTATAAATAATTCGTATAGGCTAATTGAGGTTGTAAAATTGGCATGTGGTTAGAAGGTTTAATTAGGAAGTGATGAATACGATTTTAGGAGAAAAGAGAGGAAGGAAGGGGCAGACCAAAGGGGTCGCCGGAATAGCTTCGAAAAATTTTAAATTCGAACGGAATAAGTTCGCCAATTTTAAACTTCGAACGGGTAATTTCGAATCAAATTCGATAAAAATCGAATTTGATCGGAGAAAAATGAGGGCGTAATCTTTAAAATACGATTAACACCGTATTTT
>JAQGBM010000575.1:0-13111 GCA_034698405.1 Symphylella vulgaris | reverse complement strand
TAAGATTTTGAGATTTTGGGCCACCTGCAACTGCAGTCTGCACCCAGCCTCGCCCCCCCTCCTCCCGCAGTTGTGGTCCTGCACCCTGCCCCCCCCCCCTCTATAGTTCCGCCACTGCACTGGGCATATACTAACCCGAAAGAACATACAAACCAAAGATCAGGATTTGAACTCCCACACTTGATTTTCAGAATGTATGAAAAAGGTTTGTTTGCTAAGCAAAAGTCTTCCCTGCTCGGGTCAGTGAGCTAAGAGTGCATCGGATCGGACTATCTCAACCTCATTCGTGTATAAATTTAAGACGATGACACATTATTCGTACAGTATTATGGAATATGGAGCTATCCACAATGGGCCCAATGCGTGTCCATTTCTAAGTGAAAAATTAGCAAAAGAACAACACTATATGTATGCTTTATTTTCTGTACATAAGCTTATGTACAGAAAATATGATGGCCTTATGTACCCTAGGGTACATAAGGCCATCAGGAAACGTGTATAATTCGTATCACAGCAGCTGCTTTTTCGCTTATATTTCGTTTAGAAGTGAAAGTGCATCCAATGATGTATTCAGCATTTACAGTAAGTACTTAATTTTATGTCAAAGCACCTTTAAAAGTAACCTATTTCCCCCCTTGGTAAATTTTGTGACAATTATTACGAATAAATATATCCTAAAATCCTCAAACAAACAAAAAATTAAAGCAAGACAACCCCCTTCCTTCCATTACACAGCTTGGCTCAGGCTGCCATTATTATGTCATTCTTTAAAAAAAATGTCTAATGTTCTTATGTCTTTCCATCACTAATGATGGAAAAATTTCAAAACTAAAATATTCATAAAAAATAAAGAAGAACGACACTGTAAAATTGAACAACATATAATATTATAAGAGATTTATTCCGTAAAAGTTTTTCGCATAATTAAACCCAATCTCATCCAACATTCTTTGGTTAAATTTAATTACCTCTATGATACTGTGCTTTAATGTAATTTGATATTCTTTTGTTCGTCCTCCCAGAGTTAAAATCGAATTATTAAGTTTTCTTCAAATGAAAGCGAACAGATTGCATGAGTATGGCCTATGCGTATAATATACCGGTAATTTGTAGGTTTACCGAATGTATTGCGTTACATTACGGGTAATTAGTAACTCTTTCTATTGTATAATACTTGTATAACGTAGGTATACGAGTACCGTATAGTACTGTAAATAGAGAGAGCATCTGTGCTTGTGATTGTCTGCTGGATTTAGCGAAATAACATAAATGCTCCTTACGTGTTTGCTTTTCTTGAAAACATCTGTGTATGTAAGAAAAGCAAACTTCCTCAGAGTAGGGGCATCTTTTAACAACATTTTCTTTCTTCAAAGTGTAATAATTGCCTAAGCTTATTACACGGAAACGGATACGGTACATTTTTCAATCGTGTAAAATAAGTTTTAATATTAAATCCAAGCATTTTGGTATAACAAGGCATAGCAAAGTGAGACAAAAGTGCTGGCTGATGTATCACAGAACTATATCTTAAATCTTACGAATAGTTTAATTTCGACTATGAATGTATGCTATATATAGGCTAGGTTATTAAGAGTACTAAACTGTTGTAGATGTATATGAACATTCGGTATTCGGTAGTATTACATAACTTATTCCACATAGGCTACCTATAGCTTACGATATTTAAGTTTATTTGAAAGATTTTGTTTATAACAAAGGTATATAATAATAGTTAGTCACCTATACAATCCATCATGTGTAAAATATAAGTTAATGTTGATTGCTAATACATTAAATAAATAGTCATATGCATTATATGAAAAAATAGGCCTATAAGGTTACAGCTCTACAGTCATGTAAGTTACTTGCACCCTATATAAGTTACCTTTGTAATGTCATTTTCCCCCGAAAATGCATTAGTTATTGATATCTTCAGTCAAGCTCGTAAACAACAGAAAATATTTTCAAGATCCATATTATAATACAGCCAGCTCCTCTATATTTATATTTCATTTGATTTGTTCTCATACGAAGTGACGTCTTGTTCAGAACTGCATGTGAAATGAAATCAGGTGCTCTAAAAGAAAACAGAGAGTATATATTGGTGCGGAGTAATAAGCTTTATGACATAGTTAGAATGAATAATGTATAATTTTTTTCCTAAGGGCATATCTGTGTGGGACAGATGTTTCCGATGTTTGGTTGATGTTAGCGAAAAATTCGAATTATAATTTTTCTTATGTTTATGTGATTTACTTGTTTTCTTTCGGCCTCGCAGAAAATGAGTTTTTTTTCCTCTGATATCCCTTGAATGAAGGAGCCGAAGTTTTTCAATGCCCTTTCATATTCAAATTAAGCTCAAATCAAGCAGAAGAAATGCAACATAAACTATCTGTTTACGTAAAAAGCGATTTCCTTGTATAACATATATATTTTTGTTTTTTGGACTTTTTGTCAAACCGATTTTGGTGATCGATTTTTTTCCTGATTTTTATAAACAACTAGCAATTTAATTTAGTTCCCGGAACCCAATTTATTTACTCTTAGCATAATTGATGTTATAACTAATATTAAAAGTTAGGATGAATTTGAAGGAGGACATGGTACTGTACTCCAGTGTATGCCATTTTTACTGTAGTAAGTTAGCCTTTATAGAACCCCATAGGGTCTCGCCAAACACCATTCGAGAAATGTATAGAACTTCTTTTCAATCAATACTGGATCTTGGTAATTTTTATTGATCAACATTTTCATGAATAGACCAATTTTTTGTTGTTGTTGTTGATGATTACGGGTGGAAATTGATTTTATGGGCGAATATCATCAAAAAAATAATGCAGTCAATTGCGACATTATTCCGTAATACTCTTGAGAATGCTTATAGGAGTGGTTCTCCATTCTTGGTCCCAGTGACGTCATAATGTTTCCAGTCCCCACCCAAAAAATGACTTAATTTCACCGGAGCCAAGATTCTTTGCCAAAAAAATACTTATGCAACAACCTATGATGGTTTTAGTTTTGTAAAATGTATATTGTTTGATGTTTTCGGGAAATTCAGGTTAACGATCCATCGTTGCTGAAAACAGCTTTGTTAATGATAATGGATGTGGTCTATATAACTGTTAATCGGGCTTATCTCAGGGGATTTTATACCTGGTACATCAATCAGACAGTAATATATATCAGAGTTTATTTGCACGAAAATAAACCATAAAGTGACTGTAAGGTTACAAACCCATGTTGTACAGAGGTTCACAACGCAAAAATGTAACGATTTACAAGTCTAACATTTTTTGTTTGAGAACAGTGTTGTTTATTAGTTAAACAAAATTAGATATATATTATCCTAAGATTCGAGATCCCATCTTATGGTAATCATGGATAGTTTTGACCATTCTAGTTTTATTGCGTGCCAAAATCCTACTACGTAATATTTTGCACTTATGTTTCCAAATCCAAAGTGCTTGATTTATAATCCAAAGATGGAAAAATCCATTGGGACCAGTTCAGAGCACGTCATGGATTTCGGGAAAATTTAAATTTTGGTTTTCTGTTCCTTCGCTGATGCGGTGATGTAAGCCATGCTGGTCTAGAAAAAATACGAAAAGATGCCTGTTTTTGGTGGACCTTTTCACTTTCTGATGGTTCCTCCTTGCATATATATACCTTCGTAATTATACCGGTACCGTATATAAGCCTTAAAATCTTGAATGCCCTTGTAAACCTCATCCACGACATTGTAGTACATTGGTAACATTCTTTAGTACTTTGTGAATGATAAATGTTTACCATATCCCAGCAGATTCCGGCAGCTATCATAAATCCTTTAGGAAGCTCATCGTCAAATTGAACTGATTCTTTGTGGTTTAAGTTTTCCCTCCTCCAACTGGTTTTGGATATTTTTGATTTTGCATCAGTTCAAAAACTTATTATGTTATTTAAGCTTTTGTGAAACGTTTGCATATAAATTTTTTACACTATTGTCACACTCACAGTGCGCCAAATGACCCGATCACGATCAGTCAGGTTGTCCGCTATATCTTATATTATTTTGTTCGTCTTATATAAATATTGTGTATATTATATGTATTATATTTTTTCATCTTATAAATATTATGTAGGGATTGTTCGGATGGTTCTTCTTACGCATACGAAAGAAAATATTAATTCCTACTGATATACGAAATTTTGGTGGCATGAAAGTCGTTTAAATTTTTGCGTGCTCTGTCCTAGTTATAGATCAATTTAGTCCGAAAATGACTTTATTCCTTGTTACCTGAAACTCGTCATTTACTTACATATAAATTAATTAAATAGGCCTACATATTTAATTACCGTAATTTAAACTCGTAATTTATAACAATATAAAAAATATTTTTGTTATGCTATATTAAACTCATATCATTCTACCCCGTATATAGTTTAAGTTATGCATTACCAGGAAATGCATAATTTTATGAGTTTAATAGCACAAAAAATATTTTAGGGTATACTTATAACTTATACCAACGCAATTTATATTTATAGTATATAATGGGCTATTTTTAACATAGGAAATTTTCCATGATGCGATAAGTTAGCTTACTGTATTATAATAATATTATAGTTTAAATGTAAAAATTTTCCTTTCTGAAGAAATGTCATCAGTAATGTACAAAATTCAAGTTAAAAAAAAACAGTGATCAGATTCAATCTTGGGAAAATAATCTTAGACCGGCCAATTCTGTCGATGACTTTCCATACGGATGTAATCCAATGCCATATCATCAAGAGGGAAAAATTAAATCCCAAAGGAAAAAAGTCAGAAAAGGTTTTTTGCACATGGTAACCATGATGTTTGCTCGGCCTCGATTTATTCCAAGCACTACTATCTTAGCACTATAATAATACTGATATAACCATCAATCGTTCCATTTGACACCCTTCAACTCTAGCTATAAAACCCACGGGATGAAAACATAACTCGAATTTAAGTAAGCCGGGGTAAGTTACTATCTTGAGCCGTCTGGGGGTTGTGGAAAAACCGGCAGAAAATGACTATTTTTAGTTTATTATTAATATTCTCAGTTAATATTATTGAACTTGCAGCCAATTATTATAGACAGGTAGCATCTGGGTATACTGTATAAGGTTTGCTGCAGCTGGGATATTATTTTTTAATGCTCAGGTTCCAAATTAGGTAGGTTGTTTGTTATGTTATTGTTAGCCAGAAGCATTGGCCTTTGGACAATTATGAGAGCGTAAACAAAATATCGGATTAGCGTCCCGGGAATATGTACATAATATACAGTAGGGTATACGGTAGGCTACGTAAATATGAAGTATACCCGTAATTGAAATGACGTGTAATTTCGGGAGACAGTCATCTCTACGAGTATAGGTTATTCTATTAAAATGTTTTTTTTTATTAAATACTATATAATGATTAATGAGGTAACTTAAATTTAGGGGCCATTGGGTGGGGGTTTAAAAGGAGAGTACCGTACGGTAGGCCTATTATCCGAGTGATCGACTTAGAAAAGGAGGGGGATGTCAAATTAAATCGCAGGATTCGCAGTACACCTCTGCGTGGGTATTCAGTATTGCGTATAGGCCTATATTGCAAACTGCACTTGGAATTCTTGGTAGCTAACTTAATGGCAGTATTGTCAAAATGCCCTATGTTATACTTATATTTCCTTCCCATGCAGCATTCTGGTAAATCAACAAATTAACTTATTGCCGAAGTGGATGATTTTCAGTCATTTATTATCATATTAATTGTCGTTGGGTAGGCCTATAATTGGAATAGGCTAATTAATACCTACCGGTACTCGTAACATATTAATCTACTCTGACTTGTGAGAAAAGTTGATTTTATGCAAATATAGCCTAATTAAGATCTAGGATGCATTAAAGTTCTGTAGACCTATAGGGCCTACATTGTTTTGATATTTGAAATTTCATGATACGGATGTTATCTCATAGTCATAATTTCTTAGGATATTTTTTTATTTTTATTATTGAGCTATAACTGCATACAATAATATTGTAACATGCTAAGTTACTTTATGTATATACAGTATAATATACAGAAGTATCATATAATCATAATATACCTTACAGAAGTATCATACACTCAGCTGTATTTTCATTCCATTTCCACTTTTCTATAGGCTCAATTTGATTACCATAGACACCACTATCTGTTACAGTGTAAGGGGTCAAGCATTGAAAATATGATATTAAAACCCCGTTCACTTACATTTCGTTGCTATATAGCCTAGCTACGTCAATTCTTAAAACCCCATTCCGCTTCGATGCCACTTCTATAGGTAACAGACTTCCGTAGAGGAAGTTGCTGTCATGTCCATGATTGTTGAAAGCTAATACGCCTAACTTAAGGTAAAGAAATAACATATAGTCGTAGTCGTAGTATTGTAACTTCATACATTTTATTTTTCTCCTGAAATTGGACTCCTCTAATATCTTATTTGATATATAGGCAGCCTATATGTATGTGGTCTGGTGACAATAATAAGCGTATTGTATTCTAAATTAAGATATTTTCCCCAGAGGGAGGTCACCTCTACATCCAATCCTATTCAATTTGAAATCTTATTATCTGGCAAATAAAATTCGAATTTTTCGCAAATAATTCCGACCGACAATATTCAATCGTATTATACCTCGCACTATATACCACCTAAAGGCAACGATTCCTATGAATATGTTTTTGTGTGTGTGCAGCTTGCAAATAAAAAAAATCCTCTCTGTTGTAATTCGGATCACGGAGCCATCGTAAAATCTGGAAAGGTTTTAAAGGGAAGAGTCACTTATGGTGTATTGTGCCAAATCATCGATGAAACTAAATCCTATTATCCTATACAATAAAAAAAACTCACTAAATATATACGAGTATGTTTGACTTATCTGGCTATAGACAATTAATGGCTATAGATACTCGAATTTATTAATTCTGGTCCGGCAGCTATAGTATAGCTGGATTTGAAACTGTTGCATCTATTTCGGTTCCACTTCGATCAGTCCTATATCCCAATAAATATATAACTTACTCGTACTATCGTAATATATCATATTTTCGATTCTGTTCGAGTTCCAAAATTATCCAGATCTAAAAATTTACAATTTATCTGACTTAATCATAACAAATATTACGGTTGCTCACTGCTCAGATGTTGCTCGACTGCGGTTGCAGCTGTACCAACTACCAACGTAAGAAACCCAAATATTTATATCGATGTTGGCATGGCTTAATAAGTTACAGGAACAGCACAGCAGTTTAAAACACAAAACAAATAACCTATAAAGTATAGTATAGGATATGCTAACTCGTATATCCCCCAACCTATACTTTTATGCTCCACATTAATGGAAAATAAGTTAAAAATGCTCGAAAAATATTATTCATTGTCCAATTTTTCTCAACGGTGGGGTTATGGATATGGACTAATGCAGGAACAATGGGACAACAGTCCAGTGGAGAACGTTAATGGCAAAGGGTTATAGGCCTACACCTTCTCCAAAGCCAACAGAGAATATGGAGTGCAAACTTTCCCTGACGCGAATGTACTCTTGTAACTTATTCGTGTGTTACAAGTTATACATGCAGTTATTCGGTATATTATAGGGTATAGATTATATAGGCCGACAACCAAGTGATTTATTTGCAATTGCTCTGTCCACACCACTGCTGCCAATCGAAATTGATTTTTTTTATAATACTATACTGTATACTATAGCTCTATATTTTTGTCGGTATATGGGGAGAAACACCTGTTTAGTTCCTATAGCTTAGCGAAATTGCGTATTTTAGACTATAATACAGAACCACGAGTCCGTATGTAATTCAAAAGTGTGGTTCATTTTCTTTTTGTAATCTTCTCCCTCGTGTGTTTGACATTTATATATTCTCTGAGTAACACTTTTATTTTCGAAGCTTTTTATATAATATATCCTTATATTATTTATGACTTCATTATGGGATTTGCTAAGTCATTTACTCGTAAGCTGTTCTGTTTATCGTGTTGATTCGTCATCCTATGGGGCACTTTTAGAAAACTTATTTATTTTACAGCATATCCCTTATTATTTATAAATCCGAACCTTATATAATTCGAAATCATGGTCTGTTTTTTTATACTATATTTTAAAAGTCACAGTCTGTAGCCTAAGTTTTTTGTTATAGCCTATGGTTTTTTATATATAGTGACGCAGCCCTGTCTTCTCAGATTACACTGGGCTAAAGCAGACTACACTGGACTACTGATCCCAAGACTTGTAGGTTAAGGTTAAATGAGAAGAGTAAAAAGTTAGGCCTCCGGACCTCTTGTCCTAGCACTGACCAGTCACCACATCAATAGAACTTGACTTGAGTCTAGTGTGACCTAAATAATCCTCAATATGCATGGTACTGTTTTTTCGCACCACTGTTCGGCTTTGATCTCAGGCCATGGTAATTTAGTTTAAAGTGTTAGGGACATTTACAACTACTTTAAACCATTGAATTATTCATATTTACTTACGTTATTAACATTACAAGTTAAATCTTGGTTACGGTTTAATCTTGATTACGGTTTAATTTTTATTTTAACAAAAGTGGAAATTCAGTACGGACTGAAATTCATACGTGGGGGTCGGGGGAAAATACCACAATCTATGGTTCACGTGTAATGGGAAAAAAAGCGCTTGACTTATTATACGTGAACCATAGTCGGTGAGTTGCATTTTCCTCCATGTATAAGTTACATTTCTGTCAGTACTGAATTTAAATTGTTGAAATAAAAATTAAACTGTTATCGAGCGAAATTTAACTTGTAATGTTAATAACGTAAGTAAATATGAATAATTAAATGGTTTAAAGTAGCTGTAAATGTCCCTAGCACTTTAATAAATATAAAATGTGAGAAGAATAACTGAGCTTTCCTATGGTAACGTTATAATAATTAGCATTTTATTTTTAAAGGTGACTGTCGAGGCATCATTGATAAAAACGATAATCTAGTAGGTGGTGGATCCTGTTCTGCTTTGGCATATAAGCGCACAGAAGTAGTAGCTCTAACTGCAGCCATGGACTACGCTTTTATTCTGGTAAGTTCAGAACAAGTTCCTGTGGGGAAAAAAATTGGAAATTCTGGTAAAATTATTGATTATATTTTTTTTTAATATCCATAGTCCCGGGGTGGAGATTTTAAAGATTTGCCAATGCAGAGAGTGTCTTTGATGCCGAAAGAAGGCTTCCAGGCCGTAAGTTCGGTATTAGCCAGGATGTTTATACCCCTCTTCATGGTTTTAATATTTGCTCCTTTCACCGTCTACCTCATCGTATTGGTAGCTACCGAAAAGGAGAAAAAAATCAGAATTGGTATGAAAATGATGGGACTCAGGGATTCAGTTTATTGGTAAGAGTTATTTTCACCTATATTTTCTTTCAAAAGTTTTTTTTTTTAATTTAAAATTGTATTGTGAAACTCATATATAGGCTATAGGCCTATAACGAATATTTTGTTTTTCTTATAAGTTTCATTGCATAAACGACAAAAAAATTCAATAACAAAACCCATAAGGCTGTTCATACTCATAATAGTTACCTAGGCTATTGATGAAGGATTTATTATTCTAATGCTTATAGTATTTCCAAAACGGTGTTTAAAAGGCACATTCGTTGTATTACAATGAATGTGCAGTTTTGTACAGTTTTGGAAATAGCCTACTATAATAAGCTTTAATTAGAATAATAAATCTATCATCAATAGGTGACTATTATGTGTATGAACAACCTATGGGCTTTGTTTTTGAAATTTTTTTATTCGTTTAGTCCTGAAAAATCAAAAATTGTGATACAGTAGTAATTTTCCATTGCTGCTTCGCCCCTCTTAACCACATCGAAATACGGGTCATTTTCTGTGCGTGACCACACTTTTTACAAGGTATGGAATTTAATAAAAATATACCGTTGGAAAGCTCAGTTAAATTCTTGAAGCAATATTTTAAAATAATTTTAAAAGTTTTAAAAAAAGTCAAAAATTGAATTGAATTGAAAACAAAGTGAATTTTTGACAACAAACTGTTACATGGTCTTTTTTTGGTAAGACTATACAATGATACAGCAACGGTATTCTATACATTAGTACAGCACGGTATTCTATACATTAGTACAGCACGGTATTCTATACTTTAATACAGCAATTATTTACACTTAAATATGTGCAGGGCAATAGTTGGTCGCTAGCCTGTAAAAAAATCGCGGGTGTCTTTTAGTATAGGTGACAACAATGTTAAACATGTTAACTATGTAAACAATGTTAAACATGTTGACAATGTTAAACATGTTAACAATGAAAACAATGTTAAACATGTTAACAATGTCAAACATGTTAACAATGTTAAACATGTTAACAATGTCAAAGATCTTAATAATGTTAAACATGTTAACTAATATTAAAAACAATGTTAAACATGTTAACAATGTTAAACATGTTAAAAATGTTTAACATGTTAACTAATATTGAAAACAATGTTAAACATGTTAACATGTAAACAACATGTTATCAAGTAAACATGTAAACAATATGTTAACATGTTGTTTACATGATAACATGTGTTTATACCGGTTAAAACCGAAAATTCCATGTAGCTTACTAACACTGCAGCATATACTAGCCTGGTTTTTCAATCTGCAAAAGCCTTGATTTGCTGTATTAAAGTATAGAATACCGAGCTGTACTAATGTATAGAATACGATGCTGTACTAATGTATAGAATACCGTTGCTGTATCATACTATAGTCTTACCTAAGAGGTTCCCGAAAGTAGATTTTTCTAGAAAGTTTATCCTTTGTTCAGCACATTTTCCAGAACATTTTAAGACGTAAAACATAAAAGTTGCTGCATTAAGTTAGTTCCCAAGATATTCGGAAAAATATGATTTTTTTAGATAAAAAAAAAAACCGGTTCGAACCCCAAAAAAACGGGTTTCCCGGAAGTCGATTTTTTTTTTCGAAAATGGATACTTTTAATAAGTAGTTCAGCTCATTTTTCTGAACATTTTGCCTCAAAGAACGCCTTTGTTGCAATTTCTCAGATTTGCAAAATTTTACGTATTTTTCTGATAATATTTTACATGTAAATTTAACTAATGCTAATGTTTAAAATTAAATAATTATTAGGTATAGTAAACAGTCGGCGGCGGCGGCGTGGCGCGGCGGCTCAGGGGTCTAGAGCCCTTCTCTTTCCGTTGCACACGTACCAGGCCCCCCTTCACCGAGGTTTATTCGAGCCCGGGTTTTATTCCAGTACCCTATTTTTTTTTCCCTTCCCGAGCACGCGCTCTAATAAGTTATTGCAATTTATTTCTATAAGTTGACTTTATCAAAATACTGTAGTATAGGCCTACTCGGCTACTCCTTAGTCTGTATTGGAGTCACTGTCAGACTCGCCTCATCAGTTTACACAGGGGAATCATGTAAGAGACTGCGAGGTTTATTTGAGACCCGGGTTTTATTCGAGCCCCGGGTTTTATTGGAAAATTTTTTTTACCCCCGGTGTTTATTTGAGCCTCGGGCATTATTCGAGATTTTACGGTATATAATGAATGAAAGTGAAGACTGAGTGATATTACTTCAACAATGAACTTATTTTTTCAAAGTCGAGAGTTTGTTAACCTATGCCAATGTGCCATGGAAGATGGATTTTAACAGTAGCTCTATGAATTCATTATGTATACGCATGCCTTGTATACGTACAACACACGCACTTTGTCATTATATGCGGTAAAGATTTTTAGATGTATTTTATTTAATATCCAATAATAAGTTTAGTAAAACTTAAAACTAAAAGCGAATTCAAGGTCAGGTGTGGTTAAGATGTACAAGTTGGGTGGTTACTGGTTGAGAATCCCGCTGTCAGTAAAATAAAAACAGGTTTTTATTTTGAAGGGGAGAGGTATGCGGAAAGATACGAAATTACGAATATGGAGGAAGAGGTTGCTGATGCTGTACCATATCAAAAGTTTTTTTTTTTATTTGACCATAAATGTGCTACGGTAATGAGGGGTAAATAAATTAAGCATTCTCAGATCCAATTATAATTATGAGCTATGGCATTCGAGAAAGAAATTTATAAATATTACAGTATTATTCTTTGTGGCCCTAAATCATGTGTTTTGATCATGGTTTTGATGAATGCGCCGCAAACTTAGAATAATGCTCGGAAAAAAAACTATATTCTCGAACATTTACCTCAAAATAATATTGGTGGTGGTTATAGATAACATTGTTGATGCCATATTACAATTTACAGCTGTTATAATAGCAAAAGATGTTTATAAAACCTTATATTTTGTTTATAAAACTTTTGGTGTACTGTAGCCTATCTGTAAACAACCGAGGAAAAATACATCTATGATATAATACTCAAAGTAGGCTATACGGTACTTAGAAATCTCATTTTTATTATCGTTTACTTTGAAAAATTACAGTAGGTTTATAAAATGGAACAGTAGCCTAACGTTTAATAACTGGCATGCAATACATAACAAAATACTTAAAATTGGTACGGTAGGCAAGCCAGAAACCTGTCACGCATCCATCCAATCGACCGTGTGTGTTGCCGAATGCCGACTTGCCCCTATTAGTGTTGCCCGAAGAAAACAATATTAGTGTTAGCCGAATTCTGTAATTCTGAGATAAAGAAAGGAAAATATTATAAAAATAATTAATACTCTATTTTGCAAATAATACCGTAACTTAAAACCAGTACCGGTACCGTATCGAAACTGATAAATCAAGTCAGGATTAAAATTTAGTTTATAATACCCCATACCGTACATTTTATTACCGGTACCGGCTCTATACGTGAGTGCTGAGGTTGTGTTATTAATTATACTGTAGGACTATATACGACTATAGAAAAACCCAAAAGGTTGCTATCAAGATTGCAAGATGAATCACAAATACCTCATTATTTTATTCGTATAGCCACTAGCCTATATAGGATATCGCAAAAGTTTCATTTTATCAAAAAGTTTGGTACGGTATATTCTATAGAAAGGGTTTAAAAACCGGGGGGGGGGGGGCCGGGAAATTCCCTGCCCCTAAAACTTGCTTTCCCCG
>JAQGBM010000574.1:0-13113 GCA_034698405.1 Symphylella vulgaris | reverse complement strand
GAAGAATAGCTCGTTCCGAATGTGGCTTAACAAAATAAATTGATGTACAATCTCATAAAAATTTACCATACTTATCATCCCACCCTCGTATAACGAAATTTTGTTATATCGGTTATAGCGAAATATGGATATAACGAAGTGATTTTCCTGGTCCCTTGAATTTTGTTATTTAACCGGTTTCGACTGTACTGTAATTTTAGATGATGTTAGTAATGTTTAGCTTAACTTTGGCACTTTGTGTTTTAGATTTGATTACAGCATTAGTCCAAATGAATTACCTAATCATACGCTCTCTCTGTCTGTCAACTCATACAAGGAAACAACAATCTTCTCAAAAACATATGTTATGGGACAGGTAAAGTGTATATAAATTCTTAGTAATGACGTGTGATGATGGGGTTTAATTATTTAAGTGTTAATTGCATGATTCCGAAAACTATTACGATTACAGCATAACATAAAAACCAGCCACTATCTACCTTATTTTTATTAGCTGACACTTATTACAGACACAGTAGTAAATGAAAATAAACAACTCGTAAAATGAGATACTGTTTGACCATATTTCAACACATTATTTTGCTCAATTTTTGTACAATGAATATAAGTTAATTATTTTTTTGTATTTTACAGTTAAAAATTGATTTAGCCCAAATGGATATGAACAAAGCCACCACTGAATGGTAATTTTCTAATGCTAATAATTACTGTAATGTTATTAATTAAAATAATTTTAATTAATAAATATTAATTTAAAAAAGAGTATAAAATATTTATTTCAATACTGTATTTCATTTTCAACTATTTAAAAAATTCTTTTACAGGTACGTTTTGGAACCGGGAGATGGGGCGGAAAAGTAGGAAACCACTCGTAGTCAATAAACTTTTTAATAAACATTTTATTAATATTTATTAAGATATTTTTATATATTTTAACGAAATAATTATTATTTTTAAATTTTAAATATTATATTTAATATACGAAATAACATGGTGTGATAAATTTAATTTTAACAAATTAATAACACTTTTATTATACATTGATTATATAAATAATTAAGTTATATAATTTTTTTCCCAAATATAATGCTTATAATACTTAATTATACTTGTAATTATGAATTAATTATGGTGCAATAAATCCGTAAATAAATATGGAGAAAATTTAATATATTAGATGAAATATAAAATAATACTTATAAAAATTGGCAATAAACATTGCTGCAGATGGTGGAGATATTTTTATTCATTTACCTGTTCATCATTATTTTAGAATTTCACTACAGGTAAAATATTTGAAGACGTAACTTATAGACTATAGTAGATCGGAATAACTACTTATACATTGAGGGAAAATCAATGTACTGTACAGTACATACTTATACAATCATGTACTGTATATAAGTTACCGCGAGTAGTTTTATGCAAAAAAAATATAGAATAACGACTAAGTTTAAATAAAGTAATAAATTATTAATAAAATTCTCAACTATAACTGTATGTGTCTAGTGTGTTTAAATTTAATTATAAAAGTGTAAAGTTGGGTCTCAATGTACGCTCGAACCGTATCGTTGAGGTCGGCACTCGGCAGGAATTTTGGAATGAGAAAATTTTTTAAAAATGCTTGAACTGCTGTACGATTCAGTCATTTGCATGAGAAATGCAGTGGACTCTAAAATGCAAAGAGCACACCAGAGCACACGAATGAGGTAATTCTACTCGCAAAGTAAAGTGAGTTTTTTTTATAAAAAATATTCTTTCTCCAAAATATGTCAGCAGCAACAATATAAGTAAACTACACATTTCGAAATTATTTATTTTAGAGGGCCGAGCGGGCTTCAGAAAAATAGCTGGAAAAATATGGCAGTATTCTTTGACGTCAAAAATGACGTCATTTGACTTGCTGCTAGCGCCATTGATGTCTGCTCCGAGAAGATGCCCTGAAGCTGACTGATGTCGAATCTGCGATTCTGCGCTCCCAGAATGGAAGTTTCTGGATAAATGAGAAAAAGCCACAGTTATAAAAAGACTAAAATCGTAAATTTATATACTATATTACCATTAAAAAAGTTCCCGTTCCTGAAGGTAAGTTAAAAACGTAAATATTAAGTATTTTTTGCTATACGCCGGTTATACGACAACATCTCCGCGCTTCGCAGCTTCGCTGCGCTAACGGTATTTTTACATTTTTTGGGCAAAATGATGGAAAAAATATATTAAAGAATAAAAATCATTTTGAATATATTTTATACAATCTTATACTAAACTAAATGGGTTTTACCAGTTTTATGGTTGAAAATTTTAACGAATTAGCTTGTAAAAAGAATGAATTAGCAGCTATCAGCTGATGATGTCTGCCTGGCTTGTTCATAATTACCGTATTTTGAATTTCAATGGTTTTCACGGGTTTTCATGGTACTAGGCTAATAACGTAATAACACGTTTCAGAAAACTTAAATGGTGTTTTATAAATTACCATTTTAACCTTTTCCAGGCTAATAGCAATAGCATTATGCTATTGCTATTGCTATTAGCCTATATGCTTTATGGTACCTCGGTACCTCTGCTTTGGTCCGGTTATGAAAGGTCAGCCCGGGGGTAAAATTATTAATGGCCGGCCAGGGGCAAGGTAGGGCCAGGGGCATAGGGCCAGGTATGATTATAAATTTTTGGGAACTGTCGAGTACGGTAGGCTATGTTTTGTGTTTTGGCTAGTCAGAGACAATGGGGGTAGACTTCCGCAGGCTAGGTACCAGACTCCCAGTAGCCTATGACTTACCGGTATATCACGCACTCCATGTTATTTTCATTTTACACTACGTAAGTAGGCTACGTAATTTACATAATTTACTATGGGTGTCATCAGCTGTCAAGGGCTCGTAAGGCAGGGACCGTCATGGCCGTGTAACACGGTCTGCAGCAGCAGCTGTCTAACTCTAAGTAAAGCTGATCATGTTAGGCTACAAATTAGACTAGAGTCAGTAGGCTTAGTCACAGTTTTGACAGCAAAGTCTAGGCCTACAGATCTATGATAAAGACAAACAGATTTATCATTTTAAGATCATGCATCGTGAATGACCAGCTGATATAGGAAATTAAATCACCAATTATAAAAATGAAAGTTTCAAGAAAGTTGTGAATTTTTTCTTAAGAAGTTAGTCTCAGGCTAAATCCTTTTGATGAGAATTTCCATTTTAGAAATTGTCATGTCACCCCGAAATTCAGGATCTACCCCAACTCCCCAAACCCCAGAGAATGGAAGAATATTTTTTAAAACAGCTTGGAGCATTATGGAGAATCCGTATTTTAAACAACTCAACTTGAACCTAAAAACCGAAATTTCGGAGGTGACGTAGGCTATCATTTTAAAATCGGAAATATCTCATTAGGCCAGTTACTGTAGATCTGAAGGTTTTTCCTTAGCCTATCAGTTGGGATTGGGAATAATTTCACAAAAGATAAATTCCATTCGATTCACGATGTGCAACGTCCTTAAGATTAAGTTAATTAAGTAGCCAACTATAAAATATTACCATACATTTCTGTTCCATCCATGCCTGAGCCCTGTTGCCCTATGGCTGTACTACTGATGAAAAAAAGATGGCTTTCTTAATAAGGTGGACCATCTAAATTAAGAAAAGGATTGGTATAGGCCTAGGCCTATGTCTGTAAAAAAATAATAATTAGCCTCTAGGCCTATACGGAACTTAGCCTACCGGTATTCCAGAATCCAGATTAACTTAATTAAACATGGATACTGGATAGTGTAGTATCATGAGTATGAATTTAATTTATTATATAAATGTGTTACATAGGCCTAACTTATAGCTTAATTATTTTGTAGCAATTCATATCTAGAGTGAAATATTTATGCTGTGGCTTAGCTGAGTATTGACAAGTTACGTAGCCTGCGCAGCCTGGCTAGTGGCTAGTAAGTTGTCAAACAATATTATAACATAATGCAATTTCTGTCGGGTAAAAAAATGCTTGACAGACATTTTTATTGTTGCGAATGAAGTCGTGGGGACTAGGCTAGTATCAGAACAGTTAATAAATGACCCTGACTTCATTGATGTCACTGTCTTGAATGAGACTGAGATAATAATTTATTAAATGTTATATTACGGGTCGGAGGGTCGGGTAGGCTATGCAGATTGCAGCCTATGAACATGCTGATCTAATTACATAACATAATGAAATTTGATCCATAATGTAATTAGATCATAATGTAATTATATATCCATATTATGATAATAATATTATTAAATGATCAATTCAGATTTAATTTTTAAAAATAGCCTGAGACATAATGAAATTCAAAAATGATCTAGTGTACGATGCGCTTTGACCTTAGGCCAGGTACACCCAAGAGCTTTTTCGAGAGATATAACTTATGTGCTACGCTGAGCTTTGATTTTTTATAATTTGCCGTTTTTTTTTTTCGGCGTACTGAAGTTTTAGCCAACTGTCGTCTCGGTCTAGCCTACTGAGTTGACTCAATTTTATTTGGGGCCTGGGGAGAATGGGAGATGCAGTCTGCTAGAGGCAGTCGTACCTGCGGCCTACGTCGTGAACAGAGTTTGACTCCATATAGGGCCTAGAGGGGTGAGGTGAAAGTTTTGGTCTTCATTCATCACCCATTGCAGGCTTGCCAAGCAAAAATATTTATACTGTACGCCCGTTATTTAACGGGCTTTTTTACTAGATTAAAATACCGGTAATTCTAAATCCCAATTACCATTTACCAACCTTTAAATTTTTTAAATGTTTTACGTAACCTACAGTTTCTCTAACTCGTTAGTATTTAGCCTGAAACCTTTAATTGGTTGTATAGGCTATGTATAAGACAGCTCGAGCTCTCTAAAAATTTGGTTTAGCTTAGATCTGACTTTGATCGCCCGTGATTACAAGCGTTTTCTATCTGAGTCTGAGACAAATCGCAAATTCCTTGAGAGCTCAGCATCACAGCTAGGCCACTAATTACTTTACAAGCCACTGAAGCCAGCCTCATGCAGCTCTTGCCTCTGAATCCGGAAAGTCCGCGATTCAAATTTCAAACCCCAGCTGATAAGAATTACCGATTTACCGGTGAGTGAAATTCTTAAAGTTGTTGCGGGTTTAATATAGCGGCTTCGAACTTCGGATGAGAGTTTAAGCCGAGGTCTCGTGTAGATCCTCTTACTCCCTGAACATTAATATAGCCTACGTGTAGGACTGTAGGCTATACCACAGGTTTGAATGTAAATCCTGTGCTTGGGGAAAATTCAAAACTCACTCCGTCGTCGGGTTATAATATAAGTGTCGGTTTGTAAAATCTCGGTTCGGTTTCGGCTAGGTGTCGGTTTTTAGAAACATTTCGGTCAGTTTTCGGTTCGGTTTCGGTTTTTGGAAAACAACATTTTTATTAGGCATACTTTTTACAAATTTTTACGGCATAAATTTAGATTTTTTTTTCTGCAAAATCGTATGAACCAGGAAAAATAGTAAATAAATAAAAACCGGTTCGGTTCGGTTTTCGCTTAATTGATAAAACCGCGGTTTCGGTTTTTTTTTCTTCGGTTAATTAACCGACGCAGCTCACGTTGTCGTTTCCGCGAAGTAAAAAAATGAAATCAACAAAAACTTACTTTTCGTGGACCCTGTTAACCTACGAGTATGTATACCGTATATACACCAGCTTGTATAACGTAACCATATACCTACAGAATTTCGGCATAGATTTGGTTGGTACATAATAATATGAACATGCAGTCATGCACATATAATTTTTCTCCATATCAATATAAATGCAGCTGACCTGATTTTTGTGGAGTGCGTGACTTTTGCACAATTTTACCCGCAATTACGGAACTAGCTTTTTTTTGGTCCTGGTCCCTGGATAGCCGCATGCTAAAATCTTTGCGTGTTCAAGTGCTTTCTGTCAACATACGGTACTAATACTATTATTATGGTTTTAGCTTGAGATATTAAGTTATACTGCCATAAGTATAGCCACTATAATTAGCCTATAGGGGCTACCGATAGCCAAAAGTAATAAAGTTACAAATTAAACCAGAAGTCCTATCTCATACGTTAGTCTACCCCTACCGTAATGTTTACGGAAGGGGTCTTCCGCCAGGGTCTAGAATACTAGATATCTTTCATACTGTAGAACTGCTGTTGGGTGGTTGAGATTGATTTTGAAGTCGTTAATAGCGGCCGTAATTATTAATTTTTTAGAAAAATGAAGAAAAAAAAGGCATTAATATATTGCATATAGATATATATGCAATATATTAGGCAATATATATAGGACTGCGGCTTAAAGACCCCATCGAGGGAAAATGGTAAAGAACTGAAGATCAAGAAATTGGCCGATTTATGTTATTATTACTTCATAAGGCTAGCCTTGGGTAAAATCGTAATACGGTAGCCTATCCATACTGCTACCTACTAATACTATATAGTCTTTAGACTAGGGGCTATTGTATTACGATTTTACACATTATTATGGTGGATTCCGATAGGGTATATACCGTAACTTAATGTTAAATTTATAACTTATAGGCTATTATGGTAGGCACTAATGGTTATGAAATGTAATAAATAGTTCTACATCATAGCCTAATTATTCTCTAGAGTCTAGACTATATTTTTATTCCGAAAGTAAAATATAGGCTACAGACATCATGATCAGACATGTTGCAAGAATTACGATAAAAAAGATGTTCTGTACTATTTAGGAAGATCGTAAATATTTGAGAATAAAGCCGGTGTTTTATTATGTGGTATATCTAGGCTGTTTCCTGCGTGTAGCACTTTAACGCCCGAACCCGCACGTATTTTCGTAATCGTGTCAAGCACGGTTATCTTCTTCCAAGAGACCATGACATAATTGTTAAACGTTGGTGAATTTTCTCCTGTCTTCGATGTTTACATTGAAGGCTATGTAGAGAAGAGCTTTATAATTTGATAAAAAGGAATTTTCCTTTTCCTTCCACCTCCAACTACCGGAACGCTCAGTATCGAATGTTTCCATTCGCTACAATTACGGTGTACTATAGGTAGGCAGGCCTACATTCGAGAAAACTGTTCGAAATTATTTAATACGAATAAAATTACTAATCAAAGGGTAATTCGTCATTTCGTCTTAGGCTAATTATAATTACCGGTAGTACTAATGATTGTTTATTAGGCTAATTCTTGTACTAATAGTCTGATTATTAGGCTAATTCTAATAATTAGCTATTGTACTAATATAGTCTGATTATTAGGCCGGAGCCGATGGCAGGGTACCCGCTAACTCTGGAAAACAGGGAAAGCAGGGAAAACACAGGGAATTCGCGTCCACCAATTTTTACAGGGAAAACACAGGGAAATTGGCTCACCAAGACCAAAAGCATGTTTTCGTGTCAGAAAATGCATTAAAAGTTACAAAAATTCTTTAATTTTTCCAAAAAAATTTCTTCAGGCTTATTAAAAAAAAAAAAAAAACCCGGACCCCCATGATTAGCGGAACAATAAAATTATAAATGCATTTATCAGTGGCAACGAGAGAGGGCAGGCCTCAAAGGGGGCCCGGAGTCTCAAAAGGTTTGGGAAATTTTTACGAGTAACTCGAAAAATTAAGGGCTAGGCGTCTGAACCCCGGAGGTATGGCTAAAAATAATTCAAAAATCTAGAAATTTGACTAGCATGCCCAAAAAATTTTTTCGCCTGCGGCGCCTCCGGAGGATGTTGGGGCTAGTCCGCATAATTTTTGCCAGGGGCCCATGGCCCATGCGGTCGACGCCCCTGGAATTAAGTGACCTTACAGTAGACTACTAGTACCCGATGGTATAAAACATTGCGGTTGCGGCCTGCGACTTGAATCACGTGTTTGATCCTAGGTTCAAAATTTGTTTCACTTTTCAGTATTGCCAAAAATTACCCATTGCCTCTTACAATGCTTAACATTAAAGCTTTTAAGTCACAAAAGGACAGGGAAAAGTTGCCAAAAATTTCTGGAAAACAGGGAAAACACAGGGAAATTGACAAGCTTGATTCAGCGGGTACCCTGATTTTTACTTCCGTTTTAACTAGGGACATCAACTTCCGGTAGTGTGCAAATGTAGTTTGGCGGAGTTTCAGCTTAATCTCTTTGGGTAATTCTTTTACTTATTAGGCCTGCAATAATTCATCCACTTATACTTTTTATTTAAGCTTATACCTAAAGCGTTTATTTGTCTTAGTTGAGGCAAAATTGTGATGTTCTGATAGCTTTATTGAACTGGATACAGAAATCACCATATACCTCCATAGTGCCCCATGCTAAGTAAGGGTTACTATAGGGGTTAAAACTTAAAATTGACTTCAGTAGTAATTGCAACCCAATCCTTATGAAAATAAATTAATATTAGCTTTACTCCCAGCATTAATTCAGACCAATTTGTACAAACAATATTCTTTATCCACAGCCAATTTAGATCGTATTTTGCTCTGAGATTTTCGAAGAAAAGTTCCCTGTTAGTGTAAATAATTTAATTGACAATTTTCGGGTTGATATACGATTTTTAATATTATTCCTGTATCTCATTTAATATTCTAGTAATATTTTCTTATTGAAAATATTGAATTTTCTCTAACTCGTACTTCTAAGTTTCAACCGCTGTATCCAGGTTGCAAAATTTCATCATTTTTCCAAGGGACTAGCAGGATTTTCCTAGTCAGATGCTTTCAGTAACATAATCTACATTCTCTAGATCTGTATTCTAACTAGATTCTAGATAGATGATTACTTGATTCGATTTAAAATTCGAATTCAAAATTTAATTCTGTTTTGGTTGTTTCGATCACCTTTCATTTTTTCTGAAGGGTTTTGTGAATAAATAAATAAATAGGACCATGATACAGCATACAGTTTTACGAAATATAAAGTGTATTCTAACTTATTCGTACGTTGTAATTTTCCAGTGTATTCGTATTTTGTCGACTTGTGGATAAATAATTAATAATGCCTACCGGTATTATTAAGGGACAGACACGAGACACCTTGTTACCTAATTTTGGAAATATGTACTTCGGAGACGAGGAAATGAAATAAGTGGTCACCTGTATACACAATGGCTGGCCGTAACAACAAAGCGGTCGTTGACTAGAGCCCCTCCGCATGAAATTCTTTTAGACAGAAAGGAAAGCTTTAAAATTGCAACCTGAAAATTTAAGAAAGTTTACAATAAGTTATTGCAAATAAAAGGGTATAACATGGGGAAGCATTTGGAAATTGTTATTTAAAAAAAATTTAAAATACTGAGTTTTCAGTATTTTAGAAAGGCTTTAGATTGAAGCAACTACAAAACACGCGAACACGTGTAGTACACCATACTTGTCAATTCAATTGTTATATTGAATAATTTTCAGAGGTATAACCAAGGTACCGTAACTTTTTTGTTCAATTGTAGGGCCATTATTATGAATGTTTACTTGCATAAAAAAAGAATAACTTTTAGGTTAATAACGCTGTTTTTCATCTTACCATCCAAGGATGAGAAGCGAATGGAGCATCATGGCCTCCAACTACCTTGGCTGTCTTTGTATTTGCTCTCCCACATTCTGTAAATGAATAAAAACAATAAATTATAGCCTTTTATAGGGCTTAAGTGGAATTATGACTGTTATGGAAATATCATTAAGTTCATACCATATGACAGTAATACCATGGTAATACTCGTATAATTATACCGAGTAATTCCAGAAGATGCACATTTTTATTGAATTCGTTACGAGTCAGGGGAGCTCTGCTATTATGCAAGCAGTCGTAATTTTTATATGTAATAATTACGATACCTTCCACAGTGAATTAGTAACTATAGCCTACTTATCAGTCACACCATTTGGATTCAGGAGACAGGCTCGGGACACGACCGTCGCCAGGCCCGGTGCCAGAAAAAATTTCGGAGTGGGTTTGGGGAGGTTTAAGGAATTATGCCAATATAAGTTATTATATAAAAATCAATGTTTCAATCTATTATTTTCAGGAATACGAACTGATCGCAAAACAAATTTTGTAAGCGTAGCGTATAGGGCTAAGCCCGCAAGGACCGTGTTCACATATCCAAGCACACATACACTCGTTAATTTTCCGCACTGGGCGACTTAAGTTATGAGAATAATAAAGGCCGTATTCTTTAATAAGAAAATAATTATTTTTATTATCACATCATTGCATTATGATTTATGCTGTGAATTGATCATAAAATCAATCGTGTAATAATCAATAATACACCCAGTTAATTTTGATTCATTTATACGTTTCCAAAGCCGCTAAATAACATCGTGAAGAGATAATGTAATCTTCATTAACGATTCAACCATTAATAAAAATTAACTTTTGAAAAAAAAAAAATTATTTTCTCTTTATACGAGTAATTAATAAATTTCAAGATACCTTTTTCAATATTTTATGAAAGCTATGGCTACCTTACAACGTCTCCCACTCTCTCTCTCAAAAAAAGTATAAGTTAGGCCTAACCGCCTAACTTATTTAAAGCAAATTTGAATAGCATACGGAGTATTTTAAGCTTATAGTATCGGTATTTGTGATTGTGATGGCCCATGTGGTAGGCTAGTTAGTGATTGTCTGGAATTTTTTTTTTAAATCGTATTTTTACCCGGAATCAGAAATACCTCACTCGTGAGCGTTTCTTGTTTGTATGGAAAGGGGATTTTCTGTAGACTGAGCAACAGGGTCATGCAGTGACATTAACTGCCTTTGTTATTTCTCTTTACGTGGACATGGTTTTGAAAATTAATATAGAGGTACTCGGGTGCTTTTTACCGTAATATTATAACAAATAACTTTTTCTTTAAATAGAAAATACACATTGTTTTTCACATTTCGTTTATGACGTTATGCCCTAATAATTACGAAATATACTCTACAGTCTCCTCCACTTATGTGACATTTACTGATTGTGCACTTTTCTAAATTATAACTTAATATTTAAGCGGCTGTAAGTTATAAAGAAAGTCTGACCAATATGATCCAATGCGTGACGTAACATAAATAATAAGTTAGAAAAATACGAATATTGTTTATATTATTATAACTTAAACCTCAGACCCAACTATATATTACAGTAGGTATATTTTCCCATCATACACAACAACACTGCGGTGTGGTTCTTAAAATACTAAGGGGCCATTGAGTCTGCCTGACCCAATGACCCATACAGACAAGAATCTCGTGGCATAATAGCCTACGCCCTACTCAGTTTGTATGGTAAATATGAATACTTACCTCCTTTGTCAGCAATTGAGGGAGGAGGTGAAGATGGATTAAAGTTAGGAATGAAAGGGTTATGCTCCCGAGGAACGCAACAGCTCCACACCATTCCTCCATGGCACAAGTCAACGGGGCGAGCCCCTTGGAAAATACACGATATGCTCAGTCCGCACGCATATGTGTTGCCCTTGTGGATGCATGTTTGTGGCACAACTGCAAACATTTTAATAACAAGCTGATTAATAAATAATTAATTAATATACTCACTTCGTTTCGCGTGTAAACCGGTATAAACAATATTCGATAGACTTTTATATTGATAAATGTTTAAAAAATACTCTAGCCTACTTAATTTTTGAATTCATAGCTATTTGCAGAATATTTTATTACGGAATAGGGGAGAGCGGGGCATAAAGTCACATTTTTTACATTGTAAGTTATTATTTTTACCAGTTCTGTTTGGAATTTTAAATTAGTTCTTATATTAATAAACAAGGTTATGGATTTCTCTACACGATGCACCTAATAATTTTGAATTAGCTTTAATAGTTTTCTAGATTTTTGTCAAATAATATGCCCATGTCGCATGCTCTCAGTATTTGGAGTAGGCCTATCCATTGTCACACAGTAAAAAAAAAACTCCGGAAAAATTATAACAGCAAACCAAAAGTGACTTTGTGTTAACATAATAATGGTAATTACAGTAACTGTTACACGTCATCGCTGGAATCGCAATTAGCGCGGTGAACATGCGCATTAGGCTTAACGAAACCCGATCGCGACTGCGCATGTCACAGCATCAATCCGATCGCTCACTGCGCATGCTCACAGCAAATGTCACGTGCCCAGTTTTATTCCCTATTTTTGCACACATAATAATATGGTGAACTAACCCCATCGTGAGCCCCCCCGTGCTAAGAAACTTTTTGACTATAAGCTGTAAAAACAGCAAGTAAGGGCACTTTGTTTCCATCACACCATTTTATAGCTTTTGAAATGTATTGCAATTCAAATATTGATTAAATAGATCGTAAAAATCGAAAAAACTTCATAAAATCTTTATTTCAACTCGAAACAACAAGATTCCTCCATAACACTTCTGCTCGCTTCTGCTTGATACAGTTAACATACTACGCACGCGCAGTGACAATTGCGCCATCTGTATGGGGAGATATAAGCAGTGTGACTTCTTACCCGTGTGACCCGCTCTCCCCTATTATTTTTATTATTTATTATATCATTATTATGAAAATTTTCTTTCTGAATCATGATTTAAAGTCGAATCTTGACTGAACGAAAATTTAAGAAAAGTTCCTCTTCTTTTTTTCTTTTTGAAAATTTTCCTTTATAAATCTAGGAATATACTACTGTAGTATTACTACTGTATAATATAAAAGATATTTATAAAATTAATAAAGATTTTATAATATTTGATAAAATATTTTCTACAAATTAAAAAAAAATCGACTCGGAAGTAATGGCTAATATAAAAACAAATTTTATTTTTAAAAGCGTCATTTTATAAAAAGGAAGAAAGAACGAGGTAGGCTATTCTTTCTCCTCTCCTAAGTTATTACGGAAAAAAGTGTACAGAACTACTCCTAAAGTATTATATACAGTAACTATAGAGTTCTGAAATTTTATAAATACAGTATAGCTAAGGGGCTATAAAAATAATATGACTGTTTTGGTTTTTTCGAAAATGTGCTAATTTTAATAAAATAACTTATTTTATTAAATTGGGTATATTTTTGAGTATACCATTCCTATGACGTCATCAGGTGATAAGACAAAAGCGATAAGACTTCACTGTTGTCTTATCGCCTTGATGACGTCATAGTCATGATATACTCCGGTTAAATACCACGCGA
>JAQGBM010000573.1:0-13116 GCA_034698405.1 Symphylella vulgaris | reverse complement strand
TATTAGGCCCCCTTGTGATTTTTGCTTTTAAAAGTTAAAATCTTGTAGTGTTACGTGTAAGTTACCCCGGTATTATGAATTTTTTCCCATTCTTCTTAATAAAAAGTAATTAATTAAGTATATTAATATTTATAATACGCGTCTGATATATGTTTGAAATTTGAATAATTCTGCAATCGAAATTTTAAAAATTTTATATTTGTGAATGCCTACTGATGCATTATCGCAACAGTATTGGCTATGAAAAAAAAAAGCCTTTGAAATTGAAATGAAAAAAAAATTTACTTATTTACTTTTGAATTTTAATAAGCAGACATGAAACATCTCTATTTTACTGATTATTAAAATTTAAATAATATCATTTTAAATATTAATCAACGCCTTTTTCAATTAAATTTCATTAAAAGAACTTTTTATATATTATTTTTTAAATTACGTTGTATTAAGCTTATTTTAATAGTCCTGTTTAACTCATTATTCACTGACTGATCAGTGTTCAATACACTTATTTTGGTCTATGTCATTTCCATTTAAGTTATCTTTCAACAAATCTCCAACAGATTTTAATATTTTATTATTTTGTAGGTAATTTAATTCAATAGGCCTATAGAATTTTTATAATTTTTTGGGGAATTAAATTTTTACACCGTTGGTTTAAAAATTAATAAAAACCAATTAAAATATTTTTATAATTTTAATGAATCCTCCGTCTATAGTCCGCGGACTATAAAGCTTTTTTCGATAAATCTGTAAGGCCGCGGACTATACATGCACGAGGGCGGACTATGCATATAGGCCTACATGAAAAAAAAAATTAAACTGTATAAAACCAATAACCAGGACCTCAAAATTAGATAATTCCCGACTCCCGAGTTTTTATTTATGAAACACTAAAACAACCGCACTTTTTCAGTAACATTGGATTAAAATAAAAGGGGCCGAGTGGCGAAGTGGTTATAGTGCGCCCGCTTCGGATGCCAAGGAACCGGGTTCGAACCCCGGCTGGGGTGAGAAATTTTTCCGCGTCCTATGGCATTGCCCCTGGTATGTACAACAGAAAGAGAAGGGCTCTGGTCATACCCGCACTCGTGTGAATTTGTTTGCACGTTAAAGACCCCAGCGTTGAGCTGGCAAAATTGTCCCTCCGGACGTCAGGTTAAATGCTAACTACTTTAAAATGCTGACCCCTCACCGGGAAAAGGCTAATGGTGATTATGATGATGATTGGATCAAAATAAAATTTTTGAAATAAATTTTAGTAAGTTAGCACAATTTGGCTCAACCACTTATCCTAACGGACTATTCACGAGGGCGGATTAAGATTTAAATTATGCACGAAAATTCTTTAAAAATTAAAAAATATAGAGGTAATTGGATAAACGTTCGATTGTATATTATAAGAGCCCCAATTATTAGGCTATTCTAAACAGATAAATAAAAGTGGCTTACCCAAGTGTTTGTCTTCTTCATTACTTGTCGATTCGGGGGAAGATGTTCGAGTCGTTGATTCGCCGAAACCACTATCTAAGAAATAATAATTATTGTAACTTTGTTGCTGATTTCCATAAGCAATGTCTTTCTGATTCTGACATGAATTCCAGCTGCTTTCTGGATAGAAATATGAACTTTTTCCAATTTGATGATTCCAATAATTCTCTTGACCGAACGGAAACGAAATGGAACCATTGTAAGTTTGCTGATTTACTATATTTCTAAACATGGTCTCCGCTGATGTGTAAAATTGGTCCATGGGTTCTAATGCGCGGCCACCGATTATTTTGCAATCATTCGCTGAGAAAAGTTGGGAAGCTAATGACTTGAGATCCGAAACTGCAGCCATTAGTAGAACTTTATGTCGGACACGGTATCACGTGTCACTTTGCTGTCATCACTTTGCCGCTTGATTTCCCCCCTTATATTTTATGAACTTATGTATGAAGCAGAAAAAAAAGGGATATAAGTTTGCATTTTTACGACATGTTACACACATTTACGTACAGTTTAAGTTATCTTAGAATTAAAAAAAAAATAAAATAGGCGAAATTTAAATGTTAAGTTTAGAGCATTTTACAAAACTACCAAAAACTAACTTAACCTATACTCATGACGTGAATGTGATACTGATTACTGATTAAAAGTGATTAACAAATATATAGGCCTATAGCAGAAAATTTTCTGAAGTGCGGATCCGTACGAGTGCCAAATCCAGAGAAATAGTACGGGTCAGTTATCCCAGGACAATTTAAATTAATGTGTGTAAATGTGCGTAAAACATAATACGTTTAACGTCTGTTATAACGTATAAAATTATGGTAAGATCTAAAAACCAATCAAAATTAATCAAATGAAACAATTTAGCCTTTTTATCGAATAACTTACTTTATGACTGATGTATACCTATACTGTAGTACAGTACCTTTATATTAATTATACTTACTTTATAATAAGTTATTATTCCTATTCGGTGTTTGTCATTTTTCAAAATTAAGGGGATGACTACCTCGTACGATTCGTACAATTGGTTTTTCTTAATTTTCTTAACTTAAACGACAAACAAAATTAAAAACAAATAAGTTTTCGTATATTTATGCACACAATTTTTACTATAATTTACAAAGGATTTATTATTTTAAAATCGATTGTATTTGCAGGAATGTGGACTAAAGACAAACATTCGTTAGCCTATACATAGCCTTTCGTCAACATTCCTGCAAATACGAGTACTAAAGGTTTTAAAATTACAAATCCTTCGTAAATTCCAAATTTGGTTATTTAACCCCTAAAAATGCAAAAGTATCATATGATATAACATATGTTAACATGGTTAATAACCAAATTTGGAATTTTTTTTGTATACAGCCGCTCTTTCTAGAAGTCTACCGTGTATGAATACGGGACCTCATTTACTTTTAATATTGCTTATCGTTTACGTAATGAAAATTAAGAAAAACCAATAGTACGAGGTAGTCAATAGTCATCCCCTTAATGGGTCTCACAATAAGAAAATTTCTTACCCCTGGCCCTGACATATACCTATAGTCCTATACGATACCAGTATAAATTAGTATAGTCAGAAATCCATTTCTGGTATAAGTTAGTATATTTTTATTCGATTGATAGACGTCCGAATATAACTTACGTATTGTATTCGAACCAGTCGAATAAAGTACACTATAGGCTAAAATTTGTACGGTATATCGGCCTTTATGTACCGTATTTATTTTTCTTACTATTATTTCTGTCTGGAAAATTATTTATTTTCTGATGTAAGTTATAAGTTACTTTATAATTGAAAGTTTGTGGACGATTTTTTTCAATCATTTATCATTATCATTGTATTATTTTTAATGAACAATGTGAAAACTGAAAAGCAGCATTTATAAGTTACCAAATTAATTTATCTTTTGTTTTCTTCACTGAAAACATCGATTCTTTTATGAATTCATCGATTATATGAATTTTGATACCATCGATATTTTTAGGAAAAGTAGCCTTGTATTTTGACAAGAAACTTACACCTGTTTTGACGTCAAAAACCCTGGGTGTTTTCACTCTCAGGAAATTGGCGTCAAGCAGTCTGCTCTGAAAAAGAAGAAGGGGAACTTTCTCTCAAAAAATATTTTCAGGTGTTCTTCGTTGCTGGGGGAGGGAGATGAAATATGGGTGTGTGGGTGTGTTGATCGAGCTGTAGAGAATGGCTGCTGCGGCAAAAGTGTTTCAAACGCAAACGCCACAATAACCGGATAAGAAGTGATTAAGTTTCAGCAAATTTGTTCTTGGTTGGGGTTAGCCGCGGGTCAAATGTTTCATTTTTATTCTGTTTTTGATTTATTAGCATTTAGCCCCTTTTACGACTTTTGTTCTTATTTTTCATGTTCTTTTTTTTTCACAGTATTCAGTAAATTTAAAGTGGTACTTCATTGTCGGTATTTTTTAATAGTTTTTTTTTTTACAGTGAACATCGATACGATTACAGTAGGCAAATGAAAAATTAAGCTATTAATCGCCATAGTTTTTTTTTTTTCATTTTGTTTTCTCTCTAGTCTTTTCTTTTATAACTGTGTAAAAATACCAATTTTAATCTTCAAATTGTATTTAAAAAAGAAAAAAAGAATTCAATAGGCCTACATACAAAAAATAATGAAAATCGCTTAAATATTTTTCTTGTTTTAAAGAAAGGAAATACCCATTACCGATATAGGACAAAATATCATCTCGTGGATTATTTGGGCAGTTCTTTGTATTTTTTGTCTGAATTTTAGGGAAAATTATTTCAGAAGGCTGGAAGATTTTTAAAATTGTATAGCCTATGCCTCTTAATAATAAATTACCACACTGTTTATCTATAATGGAAAGTTAGAAGTGTTTTCTTAATTTTAAACATATTAGGTTAGCATTAATTTTGAGGATTTAATTTAATTATTATACCATTAATTTCTCCTAGTAGATCTATACAGTATAGTTCATGATGCTGCTCCCAGTCATCTTTGACGATCTTCAGCTGCATGGAAAGTATAAGTAGCCTATATTGAGCAACTGTGAGAAGTCGTAAATTAGTCTTGTCATTTTCTGCTTTGTGGCTTTTAGCAGCAAACAAGTGTGGGCTGATTCATGATGTCAGAAAAATGTAGGAGACATATCCTTCAATATTCCAGAAATATAGAGTAATTAGGCAAAGTAGAGTTTAGAAGGGTAAAGGGTCTACTCTTCTTGCATACAAATTCTTTCTGTCCGCATTATTCGAAAAGATTGGAGAAAATATATCGATAACTGAATGAACATACGGTTAGTGAATTCATAACTTGGAACTAAGATAACTTCAAATATAGTCGCAGTATAAAATCACAGGGTCGCAGTACTCGCAGACCTAGACGTGCCTAGCATCACAGCCCCGACACAGATAAACCCAAAGTACTGTAATAGAAGCTAGGGTATACAAGTGGATAAACCCTTACACCGCAATAATAGACGGGGACAGACCAGCTATCTTGATTTCTTGATAATTTCTTATGAATAAAGTTATTACGGTAATTAAAAACGAAAGTTTTTTAATTATCAGGGCTTGGAACCATTTCATGTTTCTGTTCGGATTTGGTTCCGGTTACACATTTCGGTAATAATCGGTTCCAACTTTTCGGTATCGGTTCCAAATCTATAGCTTTCAAAAATGACATAGCTGCAGTTTACTGGTTTTCCTCAAATGTTAACATAAATAATTTCTGTATTATTCGCGATTATTATTCCAAACTTTCGGTTCTTTAAAAATAAAGGTTTTTATGGGTTCCGCGCGGTACCGGTTCAGGTTTGGAACCCTGAAATGAAATGGTGTAATTAATCAATACATAATAAGTATACCTCCCGTAATGTTATAATAGTAAACATATTTTAAGTACAATATAAAACTCAGAATGTAATAAAAAAATTTTATATTTTTCATAAAACATCAACATTTCGATAATATACAGAGTTCATATTTTATAAGATCACGATGATGCTTATTATACGTAATAAAATATCCAAATAAACAGGTTGAAAGCAGAAAAACACATTGGAAATGCCAAGCGAGAAACGAGATCAATTCCGTGCGGAGTCGGAAAAAATTTCTCCCAGGGAAATGGCTTCTCCTCTTCGTCTAGTAAATCCGCCTGAAACATATCCAATGAACGTAAATACTCCGTAACTGAATTCAACTCGGAAAATGAAACCCGAGTTGCAGAGCTGTACATATACTTTAAAAAAAAAAATTCGCAGAAGGAACAAGGAAGAATTTATCAGATTTTACGTTATAGGCAAGTAATTTTCTGTTACAGCATCTCCTGTGTTAATACATGATAGATGCTGTAACAGAAAATTACGTTTGTAATAAACAGGTTACCGTATATATAATAAGTTATAACGAACTAAGGTCCTCCTTATGTTTATGTAGATTAGACAACAGAATTTAAGAATCAAATAAAGTTTTTTTCCTAACACAGGAAGCATTCCTAAACTGTTTTTCTACCGTAGAGAGAACCGGGTTAAACAAAAATTTGTCAAAAATACTATCAAGCCCAATACTAAATACGGGAGACTGTACATAATAATTTCTGACTTAATTTTTGTATGTACGGTGGAAAAACATCAGACTCGAGTTTAGAAATGTCAAATGTGCTGGGCTATTTTCTAACTTATTAGGAATAAAATGTGCTAGGGCTTATAGGCTATTCTATCGCGGGCCATTATAAGTGACTGAAGACAGTCAGAAGTGTAAAGATTCACTGGGCTATTTCTATTAGGAATAAAATGTGTAAAGATTCACTATACAGGCAACTTACTATGTTTGAAACTGTGGTCGTTACCGTAATCATTAAAATTTGAACTTTTTTAGATTTCCTAAGTGTATAAAAATAAAGTTTTAAAACAAATCAGATGCGTCATACGTATATTGTCGAGGCCATCGTTAAAATCGTAGTATAGCGATGGCCTCGATCGGTATTGCTCAGGTATTGCTGTGCAAAAAATTGAGAGACTGAGACTTTAGGACAGGTTGTGACTATCTTTTCTAATATACTCTGGTCTAGGGCCTAGTGGTAATTTAGAAACCCAGGTGGAAAGCTCAACCCCCTCCCCATCTTCAACACAACACCACGCGGCAACCCCCTGCAGCTGGTTGTTTCTCGTTCTCCAACCCCTAATGGAGTTTGGAAAATCATTTTGTTAAAGACTTTCTCCTTCCAAAATTATAGCCAAGGTAGCCTCATCCCTCCCACGAAAGGAATTGTGCCAGTTATATAACTTATATCGTATTGATATTAAGTTAGTAGGGCCCAAAATTTTGAGGTTCACCCTATACCTAAAAGAGGCCCGTAGGAAAACACGCAATTATCACTATAATTTATTAAACTAGACGTCCGTATTATATAAAAAATCTCTTCGTTTTCTATTCAACATTCATATTTCCCCAATTAAATTTCTACCCCATTTTACGGTACAAAATAATGGCATTGCACAGTAAAAGTTACACCCATTTTATTTCAATTAATTGTTACGTTCCAAAAATAAACGTACCTAAAAAAGTACTGTTAAAACAATCATACTATTTTAGACACGCAAAGGCTCTGATATGATACTCGTACTATTGCGTGAGTTGTTTGCGGAATGAGATTTTCCATTGCGCACAGCGGACATTTATACGATACAAGTGGCGATTTTATTCTCCATGCACATTGCACATAAATAAGGTTATATTCGTATAAACTACTGTATATTGAATTAATGAATTCAATTTACCAAGTCTGATTCCTCTTCTTCCTCCTGTGGATTTCCCATTACTGAAGATCTTATTTGATGGATAGAACTTAACTGATCCATAGCAAGTGTCTGAAAAGAATTTTAAAAAAAGATTAAGATTTTCGGTATCACAATTAGTTAGTTCCGTCTCCGTATCACACTCAGGCGGTCAGGCTGGATTTCGTATGTTAGTTTCATAACTTAATCGGACAAATGAATTCAGCCCTCAAGAGCGATATATATAAGTTACATCGTGATGAAAAGGTTGCTATAATACGAGTAATATAAAATATATAGTCTATTTAGATTTTAGCCTATAGTACTTACGGATGCAGCAGCAGAAGTAGTGGAACCAGGATTCTAGAGAAAAAAATTTTAAAATAAATTTCAGCAACTTAGAAAATTAAATAATGATTGTCAATTTATTATTTTATTTACTTACTAGAGAAGATCTTGCAGCTGAAATAGCGACTGATCTCTTCTTAATTTCTTTTTTAAGCATGTTTTCTATTGTGTTCATTGACTGCAAATAGTTTTTTAAAAACAAAATAACATACTCCTATTTTTACCGTACCCTAGGGTTTGAATATTACCGTATCCCTAAAGTTTTGGTTATATAATAGGGAGCCTACTTTTAACTTCTCTTTTATTTTGATCAATTAAAGAAAAATTGGAAAAAAAAAGGTTCCGGACGTGCACTGCAGTCTCAAAATTGGTATTCAGAAATGGCGTGTACTAGTTTTCAAATTTTGTCTTACAGAAAACACCGAATTCGTCCGACTCCGATTGTAGTAACTAACTTACGAAGACATCTTAAAAGCGACTGCAAGCTTATTAATCCTATAATACCCTGTGTCTGCAACTTTACGTCAATGGACAATGATTGAGACTAAAATACTGCACGTTTGTTTATTTTGAATTTATAGGACCGTATATTACAGTATAGTTGACACCAGGCAACAAATGAGTATTTATAAGCCATCGAAATACTTACCTTGTCTTCGGTGTACTTTGGTGCCATTTCTATGACAAATAGTATTAAGACGTATTCGAGAAGAACGCCGAAAATAAAGAGCTGACAGGCCGTCATCCAGGTGTCGATGGCTCTGTCGTAATAGACGGTGGGTAATATGTCGTAAATCTGAGTGACCAATCGGTTGCACGAGAACAGGGTCAGGATCGCTACGGTCATTCTGAACACGGGTTCGTTCCAGTTCATCCAGAGCGTGAGCCAGGCCACGAAAGTGTGCAGAAGACAAGGAAGATAAATGTTGCGCGCGCAGAATATGGGAGATCGTTCGATTTCGAAATCAATTTCGAGAACTCGGTAATTACCTAAAATTAGAAGGTAGATTTATCAGTCTTTCATCAGGAAGGATTCTATAGGTTATAGAACAGTCTACAGTACTAAAAAAATACGAAATAGCCTATACGTAAAAAATGTCTGTCTTATGTAAAAACCTTACAACAGACTGTAGTCAGACATTTTTTCTGACCCGATCCATCTCACCTCATATATAGGGACATCGTATTTGTATGTGTACTCACCTACGGGAGTTTTAATCTCAAACTCTTTGGTGCGGGTTTCCTTGAGGAACATGGTCTCAAAGTAAGTGTTTTCTACCATAAAGGCGTGTCTGTCTTTCCAAGTCAGTAAGACTTCGGTTGATGGGTAAGAAACTGAGATCGTTAAAATAGAAGATTAGAAAAAAAATTGGAAATAGTTTTTTTTTTTAGTGAAACTTACAGGAAGATATTCGGAAAGGACAGTTGTAATAGTCTATTGGAAACATTTTAAGGTCCATATGACAACCTATTTTTAATGCGACTCTGAAATCAATACAAGTAATTTCTTTTCAGTTTGAGCAACAAATTTAAGCTTATTATATGAGTAACTTAATCGTAATCTTGTAAGAGGAGGATTTAGGTAAGTTAATAAAAAATTACCTGGTGTTGTACCATACTCTTCCATCAGGAAATATGCGAGCATGAGTGTTTGGTTGATCAAGGATCAGAGCCCTTCCTTCAAGTTCATCCGGAAAAAATAAGTGTGGTGTCCATATCTGGTCTCCCGGGTTCTTTAAGATTACAGAAGGCACCTTGCCCCTAATGTCATCGAATTTCAATCGAGTGTCAATCCATTCTGCCTTGATAGTAGCAAGGGTAGTGTATTCCTATAAGTTAATTTATAACTTAAAGCGACAATCTCCAGGTGTATGTCAACACGATAAAAGTACAACCTGTATGTTGTGTGTATATATTTCTCTCCGTTTCTCATTTGACGATGCGATATAGGGATATTACCATTGCTTCTCGCGGAGGGGGGGAGAAGTAAATAAAAGTATTACTTTTATCGACCTGGAGATTGTCGCTTTAAAGTATATGGAATAATCCTACTCATCCTCCAAAGATGTTGGGATATCACTATAGTATAAGTGCAGTCATGGTACAGTATAATGTTATAGTTATCGTGATAATTTATCCCGATAACTTAATATCACTGATAAACCTAACATCTTTGGAGAGATGATTTATATAGTTCTTATAAACGAAATTTAGTTCCTGACGTGTTTGTCGTAATTTTAGGACAGCAGTAACTATCACGCTAATCACGCATTAACTTAATATACCATACGAGTAGTCGAGAATAGACCAGTATATAAGCTAGGACTATATATATATATATAAGTTACAGCACAGTATAATACAGTATACTTAATAGGTATTTACTATTCTATACTTATACTCGTAGCATTAAGTTCAGACAAAAAAATTCACGAAAATACTCCGTATATGATATAACTTATATATGCTACTCTTAATATCCAAACTTTTGTTGAATTACCCCTAACATTACAATCTATTATTTTAATTTTTAAGTAACGTATAATGTATTACACGAACTATACGAACTTCGAAGTAATTTGAACGGCAAATATCGAACTCTGTCGATAATCGAATCCCAATGACTTGTCTTTATCTGTTTCACTTGTTGCAAAACTTATTTTTCAAGTATACGTACCATATTTTTCGGCACTTTCATCTGTAGCGATTTAAAATAAGCAGATACTTCGACCAGTAATGGTTTATCTGAAAATATATTTATACTTCGTACTTCTGTATTATAATAATACTTCGTACTACTGTAATTTTGTATGTATGTTATACCGCACGAGTCATGATGGGTACTGGTATATACCGTTGTCTATAGACCTAGGCTACACTAGGATTTCGATATCAACGAAATCTGCTTGAAATCCTCGTGTAGACGCTCGTTATCCAGATATCGGGAAATATACTTGGATATAAGTGCGGCTACACTATGATTTCGACATCAAGATAACGAAATCTGAAATCTGCTCGAAATTCTCGTTTAGCCGCGCGTTATCCTGATGTCCGATATCCTGGTATATTTCCCGAAATCTGAATAACGCGCGTCTACACGAGGATTTCAAGCAAATTTCGTTATCTGGATATCGTTATCCTGATATCGAAGTTATTAGACTTGGATATCTTAGGTCGTCACGAGGATTTCGAGCAGATTTCCTTTTCCGGACTTCGTTATCCTGGATTCCTGATATCGAAAGCCTAGTGTAGCCTAGGTCTTGTCGGATTTGCGGATGCTTCGTCTCCAACAACTCGTCCACAACAATTCGTATCCGAACAATTGCTGGTCCCCCAAGCAATACACCCCCGTACAATTCGTCCCCAAAATTTCATACCCAGAAACTTGTCTCCAACAACTTGTACCCGAACAACTAGTGTTGGGGACGGAAGCGTATTGCTCCGGGGACCAGTTGTTCGGGTACGAGTTGTTGGGAACGAATTGACCGGGGACGAGTTGTTGGGGACGAAACATTTGCAAATCGAGTTATCGAGTAGGATAACCGATGAAGATGAAGACCCGAGTATTGTGCCATAATTCGCTTTAGGTTTGTGCTGGTGGGTGCGGCGTCCCCCTTCCCCTCTTCTCCACCCCCGTATTATCTAAACTTACCCCCGCTAGTATAGTTCCCACCGACTGGTGCAATCCGGGCATCGTAACTTGCAGGATTTAGTAAAGCCGTCAGAATTTCGGATTTTGCTCTCAACGAACTGCTATAAAAATAACTGCCATTTTAGTAGAATATTTATATATAATAATTTTTATTAAATTACATATATATTTTTATAACTACTTACAATTCTTTTATTATACAAATAGTCATCGTTACATAATAATATATTATTCATTCTTGAATCTTATTTACATTATAATATTAAATAAAAAATATTCTCAGGGGGTTTTTACAAAAATTTTAATTAAATAAACCAATCTTCCTTTATTAGGCAAAAGGATATTTTAACTTGATTAAAAATGTATTTTACAGTACATGTTCTATGAAAATTTAATTAAAAAATTAAGCGAAACTTCATTAATCTGATAGGTACCCGTTTCCTGATTAAGAGAGCCGTTGTTTTACCAGAATAAAAACATAAAAAAAATTCGATTACAACCTCAGATTAATAAAAATAACAAAACCCTAACATGATTATGATTTACCGGGGTTATTTACCTGCAGGAATGCTGGATATGTGAATATACACATAATGCAAATTATATTCATTCATATCAAGAACTTCAAAATTATTAGCTAATACCGCGGTTGGTAAAAGTATGAAGTATTTTTTTTTAATATTAATATTTATTTTATTTTAATAAATAATTTTCAGAATGAAAAAAAAAAGATATGTAAAATACTGAAAAAAAAAATTATAGTCTAATGTTAAAAAATTAAGTAAAAATCGATAAAATTTTTATTTTTATGATTTTATCCTGTTTAAAATACTCCGTTTTTATAAATAACTCTTCTGTAACTTTTAATTTTTTTTTTAATTTTTCGAATATTATTTTCATAATACTCTCTTTAAAAATGTATTTTTGATATTTTTATTGTAATTTTTAATTAATAAGTTATAATTATACGGTAATAATTTTTATCTTACAAAATTACGAGTTATATAACGATGCTTGATTTATTTATAATTCTAATGATATTCAAATGTACGAATTTAAGATTTTAAATCTAAGAATAATTATTTACTTACCAACTAGCTAAGGACAATAAGCACAAGAATAGAATAAGGTAGTAAAAAAATTTAAAATTTGCATAATGTCTGTTACATTTCGTAAACGCCATCTATTATAACACAGCTAATTCAAATGTTAATTATTATTTTTTGTTTGAAATACAAAATTTCTCCATAATATTTTGACGCCATTTAAATAAATGATGCAGATATATTTTTTTGAATGCACCCAAATTAGCTCGTGATGGAGAATTAGCACGTGATTCTTTATTAAGTTAATTTTTTTTGCTTAACTAAGTCAGTGGTGCCCATACTTAAGTAGACTGATTGCTTATCCAATATTAGAGAGTTTAAGCTACACGTAAAAACAATTATTGTACGTGACACGAAAATATGACGTCAACAATGACTATAATCGATGCTCGTGAGCTCGTTGTTGACGTCATATATTCGCGTCGTATATACATTTTTTACGTGTAGCTTAAATTCTCTATTAATTTACTATACACTCTGCGGTACGTGTATATAGTTAATAGTTTATTATATAAATCCTTGATTTAATGGGTAGCCTACTTAAAATTATTAAGTGAACATAATATAACTTAAATTAGAACTTGGACAATGAGTGTTCGCATCATTTCCCTTAAAATAAGTTAGGCACCTGTATTCTTAATTTACATTAAATCCTTATTTTTTTAATGGTAGTGACTTGGTGCAGGGCTGCCTTGTACTATATGTTCAGTTCTTCGTGCAAGGCGACCAATCACATTCAATGAC
>JAQGBM010000572.1:0-13121 GCA_034698405.1 Symphylella vulgaris | reverse complement strand
GAGGTAAACTCCTATACTCAAAATATACAATTATGTACAAAAAAGAAAATTGAGACTTCGTGAAAGATTGTTTTTGTAAAAATAATATCAATTTTACTAATAAGTTATTAATATATTTTTTAAACCTTGAGTATGTAACTGCCCTTAAGGATAATAACTTAAATTGTAGGCTATTCACTTATAAACATTAACTTTATATTATTTGTACTAAGAATTTGAAAAAATGCTGATCTTTTTTTAAAAACTCATTTGACACCGATAAGCAAAAGAGATTAAAATAATGCAATTTCTTAAAAGTTTATTTATTTATTTTTATTCTGAATATTTCATTATGGCATAAAGTGTTTTTAAAAAAGAATCCATGAAACGGTTCCTATAACAAAGTGAGTTTTGACGTGCTATACTGTAGATGATAGTGCGCTACGAAAAAGAACAGAACTTACCATTGATCACATGGACAATTATACTGGTAGGGTTAGTGTTGCTGGGACTGCAAGTGTAATTTCCGGAGTCACTCGGTTCAGCCTGTGTGATGACCAGGTTGCTCAGAGTAGTATCTTGATTACTCTCCACCGTGATTGTTCTCCTAGGGCTGTTGTAGTTTATAACTTTCTTCTCGTGATACCAGAATGTGAATACTGGCGGCTCCGGACTCATAGACACAACGCATTGTAGGGTTAGGCTACTTCCGGTCTTTACATGCATTTCTGGAGTGCCAAGAATTTGAGCTTGTGGAACTATAAAAGAAAAATACGTTATATTAGCTGCTGCTGGTCTTTATACTTGAAATGCTTTCGGTAGAAAAAAATAGATACGATGAACAAAAAAGGCTGGTTGTGTAGGTAAACGTTATTAAGGTTTTATTACCTACATCGCTAGGGCCTAATTTGCTTGAGTATATATACAACAGCTGAGTATCAGTATGTTGTGTTTAGTTAGTTTTTTTTTTCTTTTTTTAATTTAGGGAAAAAATTATTCCCAGCAGTACATGGAATTATATTCCGTTACTAAACCAGCCCCTTTTCTGAGCTGAATTGCAATGTAATATGTTTTACCCAAGCTAGTATTTATAAAACCAATTGTGTGGAAACAATGCGATTTTGGGGGAAGGGTGTGGTGATGCATTTCCGCTAACTGCATAATTAAGATCACGTAATCGTATGTTAGCGGTTCTCAAGACTTTTTATTTTCATTTTCCTCTCAAGGCTGTTTTAGCTGTATAGACTACAGAAAGTCATAGAAAATTTGAACAACTATTCTAAGGCGAGATTAGATAGAGACCAGATAGAGTCGGATCGGCATGCGCTCCGACAAAATGCTGACGTCACAGAATTTAAAAAGATAGAGCGTGTCGACATCACGTTTTGTCGGATCTCGCCTAAGTCATAAGCTTATATAGTAAAACATATACAAGGTATTTAGATTAAACCTGTTAATAAATTATTATTGTCGTTAATTTATTTGTACTCAATAAAATTTAATGGCTGAAACAGAAGTCAGTTAGGTAACTAATAGTCAAACTGCGTTCGACTGCGAATTGTGTATATGCTGATGAGGGATAGTGGCTTACTTGTTAGTAAGCACAATACCGCTTAACACTACCAGGGCCATAAAAACAAACCTTAGCAACAATCAACAAACTACTTTGGACACCATGTTTGATGGCTGCTTTATTCATTGTTGCTATTGTTCTGAGGGATAGTGGCTTAGTAAGCACAATTCAAATTATCGACGGCATATGAAAAACCTCTATAGGTAATAGGTATAGCAGACTGCTACAACAATAGTACCGGTATATTATAACTTACCGGTTTTTATCGACTCCGTAATAAATCCTTCTATTAAATTTTAAATGAATACTGTATACTATAAGGTAAGGGAAGGTCCGGAAGGACACGAGATGTTATCCTTCTGAATTGACTGAAATTTTAGGATTGTCTCCTATTCTCTTTATATCTAATTTTTTGTGAATGGGACCCTATTATATATATTTTGAAAAATTTTGAAAATTATTTGTGAAATTATCATATTATATTGATTATTTTTTAAATGTAGCCAAATAGACCCTATTACAAAACAAAATTTGCATAACTGTTACAGTTATGCAATTTTTTTTTGTAATAGGGCTTGACTATACATTCTTAGTTTTTAACATAATCCATTCACAAAAAGTGAGATAACTTAAGAGTTAAGAGGTATTGATTGATAGTCATATTATATAGGCAATATCTAATCAGCCAAATCAGAGGGTAGCACCTCTGATATATCCTTCCCTCGCCTTGGGTTGCCTAGCCCTGCCTTGAATGCCTAGCTTTCATACAGGTTATTTGAAAAGAAAATTTACGTTGTAAGTATAAAAATGATTTGGTGTTTTGAAGGTAAAACATAATTCTGTATTATAACGGATTTTTTTATAATCATATTGCCGATACATCATGGTATAAATATTTAACATCGCTATAAAATTTTTACTGCTAAATATATATTGTTATAAATTTTGATAAACAAAGGTTTAGAAAACCTTATCCGCCATTTTATAAAAAAAAAATGGTATTTTGTAGCTCTTTACGAGCTGTTGCGTCTGTTCTTGTTGCAACCCAATCAATATTTTTCCTAACAAAGTGTTCGTCATGCATATCAGGATCCCCTCCAAACGGGAGATGGTTTAAAAATATAAAAAAGGAAGGTTGAGAAGAAAGAATAATTAAAAAAAAAAGATAGTGTGGGGCGTTTAAGGAATTGGCACTTAACTTAGCTCATATTATTCGGAGGAGGCTGGGGTAATCTTAAACACGGCGGCGGCGATGTAATGGATATTATTCGTAGTAGCCTAAGTTATAATATAACAGAGCAGAAGCGCAGCTACACTATTATACGGATTTTCTCGAGAGTCGTTAAGCGAAGTGACATCTCATTTCGCTGGATTCTTTCACAGGAGCATTAGATTTTACATCATTCTTTTTCGGGATGTCGGTTTATGTCGGTCAGTAAATATACTTGATGGATTAGTTACGCAAGTAAAGCTAATGAATTAATTAAGTTGTTTAATTAATTATACCATGCAAAATGTGCCTGTTATATATACGCGGTGACCGAGCTATTTCACATCATCTCCTATTATAATAGACAGTGCTGCAGGAGCAGTTTATATACGCAAACAAAAAGCTATTCCCTACTATATAATAATGAACCTTGCTATTATTATTATATGGTATTTTATAATTACTATTTTTAACGTACCAAGGGAGATCATAAAGCTCGTGGTGAGATTTTTTTAAAAGTTATGAGTGGTTTTTGGAAAAATGTATCGAAGTCATTAATTATTAATCTTTGTACTACACTTTTGGTCTTCTACTCTGTAGAAGTAACAGTATACGTATAGAAACAGCCATAAATATTTTTCTCGCATTTTTATTTAACTCTCATCTTTCCTATACCATAAGTGTCCAGACTTTTGCGATGGGAAAAGTGGAAAACCCTTAGTTGAGGGCATCTTTTCCTGTTGGCGATTGTTGTGTGGGGGGTGGGGGCAAGGCTCTGGCCGAAGAGATGAGGTGTGCTATTAGGTGTCAGTTGGTGGCTCTCAAGGAATTTTTTTTAAAATAACTTATTACGCGAATTTAAAAATTTCTTTTAAAGCCTTAAAACTGCATGGTTTAAAACTGTCCCTCGATCCCCTTAAACCGCTAGTGTAGTAAGTTAGCCTATATTCTGTAGGCTAATAACGCGAAGGGACTCTACGAGTCTACATACATGCGGATAAACACATCACGAGCACGGGTATAACCCAAAGAGCAATTATAAAATTAAACTCATCAAGCACTTGGCAAAGTTGTCCCAGCCGAGGTTTGAACCCGGTTTCTTCAAATGTCTTCAGAAGCCGACACACCACCGACTTCAATTATATTATCGGTTCCTTCGTAGAAATAATGTATACCGGTATGTGAAAATAAGTTTAAGTGTTAAATAGGCTAAGGCTATCTCTGACTTGTTATATCTCTGATTTTCAAGACGAAATTAGTTGGTGGGATTATTTTATTGCATGCCCCCTGAAAGATCTGTCTTCACCTCATTGCACTAACGTAATGTTTGAAAGCAAGGGGGGGGGGGGGTAAAAGTTATCAAATATCATTTAAATAGTTGAAATGTATCCTCTTATCTTTCTTCAAAGCTATAATAAAGAGTTTTATAGTTTTAGGTTCATTAAAAGTTTCATTCGATAACTGAAAAACTCATTAATAACTATCGATGTAAGTTCTTATAAGTTAAGTGTTACATTTAATTATCAGAAGTATGCTCTTGTTACCACTTGTGTTAATTTATTTTATTTAAAACATATTTGAAGTATATTATCTTTATATTAATTAATGTTTTTAATAAAAACTATAATCAATTACGTAATCGTTGATAAGTTATGCAAGGAGGATTCTGTCATTTATCGCCGAAACCGTTCTCATTATTGAAGACCTTCGGGCAAAAGTGGAATGACTTTAACGATGTTAAAGAGTAGAATATTTTTGAAGCCTTTGTTCTAATCAACAAAAATTCTTTCATATTACAGAATACTGAAAGTTCGTGTACGATATCGGTGCCAGTCTTATAATATTCCGTAGTTTTATCATCTCCGAAGGAATGTGTGTAATTGATGAGTTCTGTTGCTAGGATACCAGCCTCCGGCAAAAAAACTTCAAGGAAATAAATTTCAAAGATTTGCCTTTATCATTTTATTCGTAGAACCAGCTGTAGGGCTCTAAATGCAATTTTAAAGAAAAAAAATTATTTTGATTTTATGTAGAGACCGTTATATCTCTTTAATTACAAATTAATATTTTTATAATTAATGTAGATGAACATTAGAAAATGGCTCTATACCGTTTTATTATTATACGAGCTTCCGTTTGAGATATTCTCTTGCTGGATAAAGATACAGAAACTTTTTATTCGTTTTAAGACTGCGTCGTAAAAAAGGAATTTAAAGAATTTAACTGTTGGAGAAAATAAAAGCTAAGGAAATGAAGCTGACGTTGTTGTATTATAGTATCATGCTTAACAACTACCTGTTCCGATACTGCGGAGAAGTTTTTGTAACACTATTATTATTATCATTCTCGCTGTGGCTCTGGAATCGCTAAAACTGCCCAAGTAAAAATGTTGTAGCCTATACAGCGTAATAAACCACGGCTATACTTTTATGGATTCCACGACTAAATGTTAATTGGTCATACAATTATTTGTCCACGACTTTTCGTCCAGTGACAATTAGTTCAGTGCGACAATTTGGTCCAGCTACAATTGGTCCAACGACAATAATTAGTCCAATGACAATTAATCCAACGATAATTGGTCCATGCAGCCACAATTGGTCCAATGTTAATTGGTCCAACAACAATAATTGGTCCAACGACAGCCCGTCCATAGCGACAAATGGTCAATTGCGACAATTGGTCCACGGACAATCAGTCCAACGACAATTCGTCCACGCAGAGAATTCGTCATACTCCAATCATGTTGGCTGGGGTCACTGGCGTACGCACATACCGTAGGATTAGTCATACGGTGGGTTCAACCCCTACAATATTGCTGATTTTGTTAAATTTGTGGTAACTCGTAACCAGAAAAAGGTTCAAGTATTCTAGTTAAATTATTGATGGACAAAGGAAAATTTGTTATTTTGGCGAGTTTTAAAAAATGGAAATAGGGAACATTGAACACAATTTGAACTTTTCATTTTCTGATTTTTACTCAATCAAAAATTAACCGTGTTTTATTACCTTATTTTATTTGATGACTAAATTCAATATAAATTATTTTGTAAAATTAATTATATACGTTATATTAATAAGGCATAATAGGGTAAAATTAATTATATACGTTATATTAATAAGGCATATAATATTAATTATATATCCAATTCCCATATAAGCATTGTGCAGTATAATAATTTTCTTGTAATAATGCTATACTATAAGTACGGGGTAGATATAGCCTATCAAAATCTCGACTTCTGACTGAACGTAAGTTATATTTGCGATGGGATTAAGATTTAAGAAGTACAACTTTCATCATGTTATTCCAATAATCTTTAAAATGTAAAAACATCGAAGCTTCTTTATATTATTCATTCATGAAGCCGTCATTTAATAAAAGAGAATGATAAAACGAATATTAAACGGGGTACAATGTACGATATACGTCTGTATATATTTATACGTAACATATCAAAGCAATTCTTTAAAAAAATATATTGATTAAAAAAGAAAGTAATAACAAAGGAGAGCGCAGATTTTTCTTTTTTCATTATTAGAATTATAGCGTTCTCATATCGATTATAATACAGTAGGCCTACTATTATTATTGGGAAACAGGAACTTTAGATACATTCATGTAACTATATAATATACGGAGTAATGCATTATAGCCTATATTTAAGTTAAAAAAAAAAGAATTTTACTTTGGAAGGGTCCTATAACTGAAATTATTATACTTCATTAGGCTACTGTATTTTTTCAAAATTGAAATATTTTTTTAATTTGAAATAAAAATAATTAAAAATTTTACCATTTTGCAATTTTCCTAATTGCAGGCACCCAATATTCCCGATATTCCAAAAATTTTCCAGTTTTTTTATATTTATTTTTGTGTGCCCCATAATCGTTTAAAATAAAGTATTGTGTCATAGTTTAAAAGTATAGGCTACCCAGTTAGAGGTTATACACCATCTCCTTATTAATTGCCAAAAAAATTTCCCATAATTAAATTTTACTTTTCAGTGATCTAATCCGTAAAATACTCTTTAGGTCCTAAGCTTATAAGCTCACGTGTAGTTTGTATAACTTATCGTTATAATTCATTATTCTTCACAATCTTATATCACATTTTATTCTTGACTTTTCAAAATGGCGCCATGGCGGAATTATCCAATTGAATCGTGTCTATGTGATTGATTATAAAGCTCTGTTTAAATTGCAATCATCTTGTGAGGTAAATATTAAATCCCCTATAGAATTTTATTGAAATTAAATTTTACTTCATTTTTCTCCCAACTTTGTGAATTATATAGAAAAATGGTATACCAAACAGGATCTACCAGATAACAGGACAAATTAAAAATACCGAGTTTTAATCTAAAGGATAATATGATGCTTACTGCTTTGAAATGATAGTGCAATTAGTATAATTTAACTGCCTTTATTATACGAATATTAATATAAGATTTTGTATAATTTAAATGTCTAATAAAATTATCATTTAAATTTCCTGCAGTGGATATTATTATACTAGGTATGGCATATAACTTTTCAAACTTAAATAACATTGTATATAAAACGTGGAAATGGCATGCATTCTTCCCTTCATTCATACCATGATAGGAAGCACAGCTAACAGACTCGGCAGTATTATAGAGTATATGGTATAATACAGAATTTATACAAAAGTGAGATGATAGAAAGAAATGGACTGTTCATGTACCTTGTATGTGTTAGATAATCATTTTCCTTCCTTCGATATACTACACGTATCCTTGCAGAATATTCGGTACATGTTACAACAGCCTGTTCTTGCTGCAGAATATCTCATTGGGGGCAAAAACTCGTTACCGTACTGAAAAAGTCTACACTAGTTTCTCTTGTTAAAAATTCTTATTTCAAATGAATGCTATTCCTAGAGTACATATACTGCATGTTTTTTTGTAACGTTATATAGCATATACAGTACTCGTATCATATATAGCCTGCTGCTTCTCATAAAAGTATAATTTTTTTATACAAAAATGGGGGTAATATAGACACTCCTGACAGTTTTACCGTATATGTTTGTTGGCTGTGTTGCTATAAGTTCAACATTTGTAATCCTTTCTCAGAAAATTGTATAATTTGAAATATTCGCAAGAGTAAGCATAAATATTATAAGTTAGGCTGTATACGTATACGACAGTACAGCGTATACGGTACCTATACGGTGTAAATAACCTAATATTTAGCATGATTACATTACCCCCGAATGCATGTCAAATCATCATAATCATAATAATAAGCCCATTTTCCCAGATTGGGGTCGGCTTTACGAGTTCTTGTTTCCAGCATTCTCTTCCTTATATCTCGACTATACAGAAGTCAACTCCCAAAGCAAAGGCTAGGATGCTAGAGCTTTTTTGGGTCATTTATTCCAACTTTGAGTCCTTTATTCCCCCCCACATTTCTTCGTATTCTTTCTAATAAGTTACTATAATTCCCAGCATATTTTCAACCGGATAAATTATACGTACTGTGAAAATACAGAACTTATAAAAAGTGGTCTAAAATTTATGTGTTCTTGGTGAAATACAGTATTAATTTCTAGACAATTTCACACTGTGTTTATGAAGCCTAGAAATAGGCCTACAGTATTAAATTAAGTAAAAAAAAAACTGACACTTACCTACTACATTTAACATGATTAGTAGACTCATTTTAGGCTCTGTGCTAACTTGGCACTCGTAGATGCCAGCATCTCGAGGCTGGGCATATCTGATTTGTAACGTCCAGTCGTCCTTCTCTGGAAGATGGTAGGCTTGAAACCTTTGGTCACTGATGTATGTATATCGGCCCACTGTTAAAATATGAAGATCTGTGTGCCGAACCCAAGAAACCTGAAAAATACAGAATAATTTTAAATTAGAATTAGATAGCCTACAAAATTATAATTAATTAAAAATGTAAAACAAAACCATGATTATGGAATAAGAATAGTATTATATAACAGCCTATATCATAATATAAGTTATGGGATGGCTATGTGCAATGATATGAGAAATCAACTCTTTTCTGTTAACATAACAAGAATTACGATTTAGGCCTGTATAATACTTCGTAACTTCTTTCAATGCCTCCTGCATGTATCTTATCAATGCCTGGGCATTTAATGATCTTTTTATTAAGAGGACGCTTTCCTCTGGAAACTTTAAGTTAGAAGTTCTGCATACCGTGCATAGTGTGTCTATTTTATTTAAAACATTTTTGTGAACACTTCCTATATTGGCGTGTAAAATAACTTAATGAAAAAACAATAATATGATCAGCAACACATTTTGTTTACACCTCGTCTAATTCCCCATGAAAACAGCAGCTCTATGATGTCCATTTGGAAAGTCCTGTTCTGTATGCAATGCAATTAGTTTGCTTCGTAATTCCTGAGATATAGTGATCGTAATATGATGTAATAGGCTGTTATTATAGAGTTTCCCCCCATCTATTTGTGGCGCGTGATGAGTTTTCTCTTTATTCAATAATTTATTCCCCACCGTATTATTGATTATATCATTATTAAATATTAAATATATTTACGACACGGCTTTGACAAAATAATACGTTTAAACACCGAATCCTTATCTAAATTTCCCCTTGGGAAAAGTGAGAAACAAAGTGTTGAAGTTAAGCAAGCACACTTATATAAAAATATTTTCACAGCATATCATACTGTAGAAGGAAGAAAAAAAAAAACACGTGTAAAATCTATACCTACGGGATTAGATGATTTTCGAATGTGTCGGAAATCTAGCACTCTTTATAAATATTTTTTCTAATGTTGCTATACGTTTGTGTATAAGTATACGGTATGCCATATCTTCAGAGTTTTTGTTATTGCAGTATTTTGCTATTGTGTACCTGTTGTACGAGAATTTACAAGAAAAGATATGACGTATAAATAGCCAAATATTGTTTTTACTAAGCAGTAATAACTGTGGTAGGCGCACCGAGTTCAGTAATATGATATTATTTATTGTGAAATTTTTATCAATGCGTTATATGGAAAACATCACGTCTCAATACTACGTGATCGGTCTGATATAAAATGAATGTTATTTATTTAAGTTATGCAGGTTATTTATTTATTTCCTCATGTCTTTATAGTCATATACAAATTAAAATGAATTTGTGATTAAAATTTGTTCGTATATACAGTACAGTTCATAGGCCTAATTATTATTTTTTTTTTTTTCGATATCCATAAATTTAGCCTATTTAACTCGAAATTTTTGGTAGTTTTTATAGTATTATTTTACGTCTTTTTTATGTATATTAATGCTGTACCCCATTTTGACAATACCTATCCGCTCTAGATCCCCCAAATGCGTCAGTGTTGTTAAAAGGACCCATTAACTTTGATAGAGCCCATAGCTCTATAATATACTTTGTGAACTTAATTAAAGTAACCTCGCTTCCCACTTTAGAGATCAGCGGGAGAAGCGAAAACGGCTAGACCACCCACTATTTTCTTTTTCGGTATATTACGCATGCACATTGGTTTTCAGCAATGTAACTGCACATATAGGTTATGTATGGATATTGCATTTTGGGTTGCCGAGGCTTATATTATGCTTCCTATCCCCTCACCCTTTTTTTAAAAGCGAAGTCTTTATTATAATATGCCATGTAATATACGAGCTATTCGCTCGAATAATAGTAGCTTTCTGGTTTATGACCGAGTAATCATTGGTGGTAGTATTTAAAGTTTAATTTCCTGTCATGGAAACAAATAATGTAACAAAATTCGACATTAAAAACGTTCAGGGGGAGAAGTTATGAGAATATCTGCAAATAAAGAGTATGTTATTATTATTATTATCTTTGATGCCGTTTTGTTGCATGTAAACAATGTATGTACATACAGTCACAATGCTATGTATATTATTTTCAAAATGGCATACTTATTTGTTTATGTGGATGTACGTACACAGGAAGGTGGCTACAAAACTAATATAATAAAAGCAGCAGCACATATTCCTTTTGCGGTAAATATGCATATAAACAAGGGTTACAGTTGAAGTAAACAAATGGAATTTAATTAAATTAAATGCATCCTGAAATAGACTGAAAAAAATAAGTCTTTTAAATTGATAGTATAACCACTTATTTACCTTGTAAGTTAATTTATTGCAAGGTGAATTGAATGCTGCATGCTTGCAATAAATTTAATCAAAGCATATTATGAAATACTTTTGTTATATACAATAGATATAAAGCCCGAGATCTACTGCAAATATATTTTTAATAAAAATGAAATATCAAAAAGATATCTTATGAAAAATATGTTTTTTTGAAAAATATATGAGTGAATACAAAATGTTCTATTAGTCTAAGTTTATATCTAGAATCCTGCATTAATAAATTATGTTTTAATAAAACCGGGTATAAGTAAATTAATTTTATGAATAAAAATTGAAGGTTTTTTTAAGTTAACAATGATCATAACTAAGTGGCGAAAATCTTCGAATTTGACTTCTATACTGAAGATAAGATTAGATAAGATAAGATTAGATATTATAGGCCGACCACAGTGGAGTGATAGGACTTAATATGAATTTACAGGCTTAAAGCTTGTAATAATATTAAAGATAATTTTAAAATACTCTTGGTATAATTATTATTTATAAGTGCTAAAGCCTATACCAAGAGTATTTTAAATTTTAAATTGTTTTATATTAATACCAAGCCATGTAGCCTATACAGTAGCCAGGTATACGAGTATTACGGATAACCTAAACTCACATTGATAACCTTTCTTCATTTTCATCGAAATTTTATCTTTCATATTATACGGTATCAATTACACGCATTTGTTTCTTAGCCTACTTTATATGAACAATTAGGCTAACTAATTCGAAACTAAATCTTTGCAGCTATTATTTATACATGGTGTAAGCCATTAAAGAGTAAAGCTAGTTATTTTTTGTTTTTAACAGTCGTACAACACTTTTTAAAAAATAATTATAGTTTTACATTACAAATTTTCATTCAAAATATGTGTAAGTTATGAACTTACTATGAAGGATAATATATGGGATCTTATATTATAGTAGCCTACTACGAGTTGTAGGCTGGTAAAGGAAAAAAAATATATAGGCCTATAGTTTCTCTGAATTTTTTTTTGTAAATTGTCAATAACGAAATGTTACATTTTCAGGTGTTATCAGTTGAGTACGGCATTTATTCTATTAAGTCAATTAAAAATTATTATAAAACTTATTTTCCGCAGTGAACTGGAAAAAATTAAAATTTCTTGTACACAGCGCCGCGGGATGCAATCCCTAAACTTTTTAATAAGTCATTGAAGAACTAAGGAATTGGTAGCTATGGTAACCATTTCAGCATCGATTTATACTTTTGTTGGCTTACAGCATTTTTATTTCAATATATACTCAACGTTTATTTTATAATGTAATGCAAATTATATATTTCTTAAGCTTACTTTGTTTTCTTCCCTTTAATAAGAATAATAATAAATAAAGACTGCTTTTTATTTATGGAAATTAATGTCAGCATATGAGTTTTATTATACGAACTCTCCGGAATAAGATTAGCATGCACTACCTAAATACTTTTTAAATAGCAATTTTGTAAACGAAAAGAAAAAGTAAATGAAAAATAAAAAGTCTTCACGAAAAAAAAGTAAGTTTTATGATGTCGATGAAGATGAACGAGCTTAAAGTTTGTCATATATAGAACCAAGTCGAGTCCGAGATTGGAAAATGTTATAAACTTATAGGATTTGTAAAAAGGGTGAATTTGATTATTATTACTATATTTTTAAATTTTAAATATTTAAAAATGTAAAATAATGTTGTTTCGATTATTCTAACATCGTTGGAAAGGGTTAATTTCATCATTTCATAATATTAATCCAGAATGAAGGCGGTTCGAGATAACTTATTTAGTGCATACAATATTTATTATTTAAAATAATCACCCCCATCAATGACAGCTGAGGTACCGTAAATAAAAAAATAAATTATAAAAACAATAAAGGGTGTTAAAAAGTTAATAGTAAAAATGAATGTTATAAAATGTATGAGTTTTTATATACGACACTATTAATAATTAAGCCAGCAGCATCCCAGGGGCAGATTTTTAGCGAATTGCGAACTAACTTACATTAAGAACAAAAATATTAGCCTACCTAGTATATAAGAAGTAGCTTACTAAGTTAATTAAAAGAACAAAAATTTATATTTATGGAAAATTACGGCTTTCTTTATGTGATATCGTATCACAGGGGTGCTCAACATTTTTTGTACCCGGGCCAAATTTAGGTTTCCGAAAACCTCCGCGGGCCACATTAAATTTTTACACACCAGACACAAC
>JAQGBM010000571.1:0-13122 GCA_034698405.1 Symphylella vulgaris | reverse complement strand
GAATTGAAGCCATTTTGTGCTTTTAAACAAGCGCGAAAATGAGAAAGAGTAGTGCAAATTTGAAGACGCCATTTTTTACCTTTTAACTTATCGCACAATTTTAAACAGAAACGAACCCATTTTCTTACCTCCTGAATTTCTAAAATAAGGAAATTACATACTTTCGATATCTTTGAGAAGAAATCGCAGTAAAAACAAAGGTAAATATTCAAAACTGTTGCCATTTTTCGTTTCGAACACAAAAGCACAAGATGGCTCCCAGTATACCCTGGTTTACGTTAGGTCATTTTGTAGTTGTAAACTACAGTGTTGTCAACTTAACTATATCTATGTTACCCACTTCGTTGGTTTAGGACAATAGTGGTATTCGCATTGAGTAACACTATGTTGTATACCTTCTTGGAACCCTTTAGCCGTATATCTTTCATCAATATGACATTAGATTGATAATCTCTCTGACATTTAACTTTTTACGTTGCTCTCCTTTTGTCCACAGACTCTTCTTTCCAGCATTACCGCCGGACAATGCAAATAAAACGACAATGAATGTCCCCGTACAATATAAACTTTAATAGAAATTATACGTCCTTTTCATCTCGTGCTCGTAATTTTTGTTCCCCAGAAGCAATAAGAAACAAATTGCTGCCGAGACGTTTATACCGGGGTAAAGAGTTAAAGATGGACGCTTTGGCATGCCCGTACGTATTATAATAAAAAATAGATGCTCGATATTTTCGATATAAGAAGACTCCTTGTCGGTACGTAATCATCCTAAGGGAGAAAAAAGGAGAATGTACCGAAATATCTATCACCGAGATGTATAATGCAATAACGACGGTAACAAAAAAAAAGAAGATCATTTGAATTGTAAGAAGCCAATTCGTACTGTTTTGACCAAGGTCCGTCGAATTCAGAGTGCAATAAAATCCCCGGAGATGGGGGGAGGGGGAGGAAAAGTTAAACAATGGCGACAACGAATATTTCTCGTTTTAAAATAAGTTTTTTTTTCTTTACCTCCTTTCGAAACGTTTCAAGCATCATTATTGTGTCTGTGTATACGTAGAAAAAAAAAAACCCCGAAGCCAATATATATGCAAAAAGGAATCTTGCTTTGGCATTTTGCGCCATTTTCAAGCTCTCGACTTTTATTGTTAAAATGTATACGAGGCATGATGTCTTAGATTTTCTTTCTTTCTATACTTTGTATTGTGTTATTTCGAAAGCATTGTTAAAATCAGCAAAGGCAAAGTAGCTGCTGTAGAGAGAACAAAATGGCTGAAAATAGAGGTTATATGTTTTACTAAGTTATATGCAATTGTTATTACCATAACATGTTTGGAGAATTTACATTCACAAAAAGTGCTACCTATAAAGATTACCTTTCACATAACTCGTAACAGTCATGCCGGGAATTTTGAGATTGTGGTCGTATATCATATAATTTTTTTTTTGCTCCGTGTTATTATACATGCAAATTTTGAACTATACCTGTAACTTATAACCTTCATAAAAGTCACACTAACGAGTAAGTTAGCCAAAAAAGAATTGCTGGCCCATTAGCCAGCTAACTATTTTGATCGATGTTATAGCAAACCTACCCCGTATATTGACCCTAAGATCGCGGTAGTAGCTCATTACGTGACCAAGCATTTGAAACATTTTAAAACCGAAATATTTCTGCGGTTAAAACCTGAACTTTTTAAAGGTCATAGTGGAAATCACCGTAGGTGTAACTTGGCTCGCACGCTATCATTCTTAGTTTCAACTTAAACAACCGCAAAACGCAGTACACAGTTTGAAAGATAGGCTATAAATAAAGAATATTATACTTTGTATATTTAAAAAAATTTCGGAAGTTCAAACTCACAAGTCTCTTTGTGTACACTGCGGGGTATATGCTTTTAAGACATGTCTAAGTTACCTTTACTGACTGACTGATATCAACAATGTTTTTTTTTTTTTTTTTTTGAACAAGGACTTGCAATTTCATTCTGATAGATTTAATTGGAAGAGGAGTTTCTTGTTTTCCAAAGTAGAGAGAGGACTAGGAATAGGATCTAACAAAAAAGACACACTCTAAAACTAGCCTTTGAATGATTTATTAGTTCTTTTATCCCAGGAATTATTTTAAAAAAGTACGTTTAGTTCAATCAAGTAAAAACTCTGCTTCTCCCTACTACGAGAAAAAGATCTCTGTTCGAACAAAAAAGTCGTTAATACTCTGAACCAGTTCTTCAAAAATTGAAGAAACTGCGTTACGCATACTAGACGAATGTTTGTCTTTTTTTGCGAACTCGATTCACGTAAAAAAAGGAATTGTGCATGCAACTGATCGGGTCTTATATACGGGGAAACATTGTCGAGAAGTCGAAAAGATAGGAGGGGGTAGGTAGGTTCGTCGTGTAATTTCTGAAATAACATACATTCCGTGAATAATTCATGTTTTAGTTAAATGATGCATTTCGCTTGAACTTTTCTAAAATGTGATTTCAATACATTTAGATTTTGTCAAACCATGTTATACCCAGTTTGTTTTGTTGACATTTGATTATTTGTATAACCTATAGCCTATACTGCATAACATGTTTTACCTGTATAAGGTAAAACATATAAAATAAACTTTGCTTTTTAAAACATAACATTGAAAAACATGCGATTTAAAATTTCTCTAATGAATTGATGTTCTAAGTTTATGATAATGGATGTTGTCTAAGTTTCTAATGCGGAGTATAAATTGCAAAGAAGAGCTAAGTACGTAAGATCGTGAATTGGCCTTCTAACACAAAAAGTAGAAGTATTAGCTAGGCTCGATTCGTGCTTTGTGTACTGTCTCCGTAGTACACAAAACTTTCTGATTGGTGAATTTTTATTTTGCACCAATCAGGATGTTTTGTGTGAGACAGGTTTAGACAATCCCCAGAGCACGAATCAAGCGTAGCTATAGTCTTGTGTCTACTGTAGGTTATTACCATTTACCTTACGGTAATAACCGTACAGTAGGCTACCTGCTGTACCTATAACCTATAGGGCTAAAATCCCTGTATTTAATTACTACTCCCTAGTCCCTATACTCCGTCGTCGGGCTAATAATGAACAGCCTTTAACCTATTATTTATTTATCACATTATAATTCATCATTATCAGATATTTAGATTTTGCTTTGCAGCGTCCAACTATATCTTCTCCGCTTCGCATAAATTTTCTCCATCTGCTACAATTTTCTAACTTCATCCCATTTGAATTTAATGCATAAAATACAGTGGCGGATTCAGAAAAAAAAATTGAGGGGGGGGGGGGCGTAATTTTTTATCCACACATTTTTAACATGAGCAAGGGGTCATATTTTTTTCCGATTTCAAGTCAAATTTCGTGAATTTAAGTCAAATTAAGAGACTTATGTTAAGAATTTGTGACTTACAGTGATTAGGGGTGAAATCCCCGCACATTTTTGTAAAATTTAAGTCTGATTTAGAAATTTGGTGTATTTTAAGGTTTTTAAAAAAAGTTATATCAGTAAAAAAGGTAACTTTATTCTGCTTTTGGTTGTGGGGGCGGCCCCCTATCCCCCCCTCTAAACTCCCACTTATAAAATGACTCGCAGATATTTTCTCCTATCCGATGATACATTATACTCGTAATACGCCTGCTGGTAATACTTAAAAATCGCCTAAAAACAACGGCATATACACTAAGTAACAGTATATATTATAGGATCCTTTACTTTTATACCTATATCACAGAGACAAATTAATTTCACAAGTGTCAACATAAATATTATTTTTCGCGAGTGTACATAACCTTTGTATGATGCCGTTTAAACAATTTTCATTCTCCCGAAAATGAGAAATTCTATTAGCAGTCACGAAAACACGCAGAAGCACTCTCTTACAACAAGAAAAGCCTGGCAAATAACAAATTTTCTCCTGTGTATTTCTGTTCTGCCAACGATAATACACTTCGGGTTTTCTTGCATCCTAGTCCAGGCATTTATTACATTCTCTACCAGGTAGATTTTTCATTCTAGCTATACCTCCCTTTTCCCCATGAATACATCCCTGTAGTAGCTGCAGTGTGTATGCCGCGTAGAATTAGCCTGAATAGTCGGATGGAATACACTGTACTTTAGATATATACAAAACTTGACATGAATATAAAGTAGATGAATTCGTCTTCAGCTCACGTCAGCCTAATCCTGATGATTCAACTCGCATGCACAGTCAGCTTGCTTCTGCTGCTTGCTCTACGTTACTTATATCAAGCAATATCCATTTTTCCCTTCTCTTCATACATTGTACAAAGAGAGAAAGACAGTTATAGGTTAGACAGTACATACACTGGGATAGTATGTATATAAAGGAGAAAAATTAAAGTGTATACGTGTTCCAAAAAAGTTAACATTTGAATACGGTATACAATGTTTAACAATGAATATCGTACTCCTTATATAGCTTTAGTATATTCAAATTGACTGTTATATGATACAATACCGTTAGTTTATTTAACATAGCTATGTTGTGCAATAACCATTCAGTATAATATTGTTTTAATAAACTGTTTATTTTTGGAACGTCAATGTTTATTGGTTCAAACCTGAACCAATAAACAATGAAGTTTCAAAATAAACAGTTTTTATTACGGTTTTTCCCTAAAATTTCCACCGAGGGTCATGGAAATTTTAGGTAAAACACTAATAACTTAAAACCTTACTCTCTGCATCTTGGTAATGGGAACTGTGACGATTTCGAAAGCTTGATTTTTAAATATTAATCTAACCTTGTGTGACATTTTTTTTTGTCAAATTGTGATACGAAGTATTTAAAAATTAAAAATTACACTTTTTGAAAAAGATATGGATGACCGCCGCTTTTGACAAATATAGGTGACCCGTATTTGTCAAATTGTCATATTTATAAGTCAAATGACACTTTTTGAAAAAAGGTATTGGCGACAAATTTTGAGTATTTTAACCTTCAAGCAGCAAAGTTTTAAATAATGCAAATGATTTTAGCAAAACCATTTTGAGGTACAGCAATGCTACGAAAGCAAAAAAACCGTTATCCCCAACCTTAATAATCCCTATTTCATTTGATTCTCCTCGCCAACACCGATAAAATACTTCTTCTCTTACTCAACATACTAGAGTTAAATAAAAAGACTTTCCTTGTTAACCGAAAGACGAGCTATACATTACGTTAGATTTACCGAAAGGCAATAATTTCAAAGTCTTAAGAAGGAAATGGGTTTTCCCCTCTCCTTTATTTTTTGCATTGCCTGCGCTATACGGGGAACATTAACTTAAAACCAATCATGAATCTCTCTATTTTTTGTCCTATAGCTCGTCTGACAGTGAGCCTTCAACCCAGTTACCAGGTCGTCGATGCGGGCAAGCCAGCGACTCTGAAATGTACTTCCTCGGGATTTCCACAACCCGCCATTTCCTGGTTGAGAAATGGCAAATCTCTCGACTCTGCCGGCGACGTGCGGGATGGAGTGCTTCACATAGGCTCTGTGAACAAGGGGGAAGCTGGCATGTATCAGTGCTTCGCCAGAAATGAGATAGAAACTATGCAGGCTGCAGCCGAAATTCGCATTGGAGGTAAGCGAAAAAGAAAACCATTTTCATTATAATATTATACACGAGCAACTTACAGAATGATTCATGATGATGTATAAGTACGGATAAGCTCAAAGAACACTATATAAGTTACTTTCATTTATTAGACTTCATCAAGAGCCCATTCCCCCCCTGGGCTCTTGGCTTCATCCATTCCTAACCTAACCGTCATCAACGTAACTTCCAAAGCAACTTGAATTAAAATCCCTATACATTCAAGCTGGTGAAACTGTTCATGCGTGTATGATGTATGCATTGGGCAATGCATTGTTATGTAGCCACGAAGTATTATGAATAAACGATAAGTAGTACAATAGTACATACTGTACTGTAATAATAAACTAAAGGCATATCGGAGGTTTTGTCACCATCAGTCAGGCAGGCCGCAGGAAGAGGTAGGGTGACCTGATCTTACTTAATACTAAAGCACCAAATGAAGCCAAATTTCAAAAATCAGCTATATTTACATACTTTGTGGTTAAGTCCCATGCACGATGTTTTACTTAAAAAAAAGCGTACCGGTATCAAATAATCAAATTCTGTTTAAAATCCATTATTAGTTTTTTATCGCCTCGCTTATTAGTTTTTCCAGAATCCAAATATGGCGGATACTAGCCGTAGGAATGTACCGAGCGTAGCCTTCGTAAATTATTAAAGCCTTACCGTCTGAATAGCTGGCTATGAAAATCCTGTAACAGGGCTTTCCTATAGCTTTCTCTTTATTAGTGTTGCCATGTGATCGACGAATTACAACTTTGTTTGCACTGTTTCCACAGTCACATTTGCGATATATCACTTAACTTGGCAACCTTACTAACTGATATGAAGCGCTGTTAGCTCTCTTGTGTGGTGCACCGTGGTGCCATCTATCATTCATTTTGTACACTACGCTTTATGAGTTAAGGCAGGACTCTGACTTTAACTCATAAAGAGTAATGTACCTAGTACAAAATGAATGATAGACGGCACCACGGTGCGCCACACAAGAGAGTGTGGCGCTTCATCAGTTGTTAGCAAGGTAGGGGACACGCTATTTCTCCACATCGGTAGGCTTTAATAATTTACGAAGCTACGGTTGTACCAGGTACAACTTAAACTGAAATTTAAAAACAGAATGTAAGGGCGAATGCTCTTTGTTGTTCGCATTGAATAAGAGCCACATTTGTTCTCATTTGCAAGGAAAACATTAATTTTGTGATTGTGCTAATGTGGAGGCATAACTGTAACTATACGGCTAACAAGTTTAAACATATACAGACATTAAGATTACTACGGTATGTATAATAAGTTAGTCTATGAATATGCATTAGATAATTAAAAGGTTTAACATAAATTAACTCCAACTTTTGAATAATACATTCATTTTGCTTTATCTAACATACTCGTACGTATAGCCTCTACAGTCTACACTCTACAGTGCCACCAAACAGTGCAATGGCATTAAATAAAAACAGAGTTTTAAAAGAAATTACTTAACGCAGTCAGTCACTCTAAAGAAAGAGGAAAAAAAAACATATCAATTCCAAGCACGAAATCTAACTATGGGGTAAAAGTACAAGGACTTTTGGCGTCTGTTACATTCTCTTGCTGCAGCAGCTCTATAACAACATCTTGTTAATAACGTGTGATCCCTGACATGGCAGCTAGCTGCTCCTTTCGAATCAAATGTTGTTGCGTTAGTAGACAGGTGCCGCGAAACCTTTACTTTATTAAAGTCCAGGGGAAAAAAAGCGCAGAAGGCGAGAAAAAAGGAAAATAATAAAAATCTCCTACAACTCCAATACAAAGGCAATTCGCCGCGGTAATAAAAAACAGTGTGTAGTTCATCTCGTGGGTTTTAATACTTGTTAAAATCTTTTTCCTTCACTCCTCGCCCACACTCAAAATCTATGAGTTAGCCTATATAAATGCCAAACTATCCATTTCATGCTGGAATAAAAAGGTTCTTTTTTCTGATAGTTATTACAGAGTAATAAAGTAGGTAAATGTGAATTGATTTGGTCGTAATATTAGATTAATTAGAAAATAGAAAAAGTATTAATTAAATGGGAACTGGGTTATAATATATAATTTTTATTACTTCAATATGCTTTAAACACTTGAGATTTTTTTATTGTTAATTTGAAGCAGTGAATAAAACGAGTTTAGTTGATGGTTGAAGCATAAAAGTGTGAAACAATTTCGAATGTTAAACCGACCATTAAAAATTGTTCTTAATGTTGTATTTTGTTTGGTTATTATATAATAAAGTAAAACGGTAAAAACACAGTTAAAGGAACAGCTCAGTTACTGTTGTTTTTTACTTCAACAAGGCCGTGCTTCAAATGGAATTCATGTCAACTTCTTCTTTACTAATTCCAATCCAGAGTATCGTAAAAGTAGAACACTGTGTCAGCCAGTCAAAATTTTATATAATATGGTATTGTAAAGAAAGAAAAAATGTTGCTATACTTCGTGATGGCTAAGAAATAATTAGCCTATATTGAAACAAGGAAAATACAAAAACTTAATTTCGATTTTTTTTTGTCTTGACTTTTTTTGTCCTAATCCGTTTCCACCATATTTTCCTTTACCATGCAATAATTCCCAATACAGAGGAACTTATGAACGACCAACCAACATGCCACTGCAGCCGGCCCCTGTCTTGTTTTTCACAAGACAAGGGCCGGGTGCATTGGCATGATGATGGTTAGTCACTTCATGCTGACAATGAAGCTAAGCTTCTTTCGGTTTAGTCAATGATTTGATGGGTGATCACTGTTTCGCGCCCCACTTTCCCATCTTGACTCGTTCCTACTTCTAATTATTATAGGTAACTAAGAAGTAGCCCTTAAGGCCTGAGCCTAATTGGGTTGTCGGTAACTAATGTGGTTGGGAGGGTAAAAACAAACAAAAAAAGTGTTTACTATAGTTGGTGTTTAAATCAAAATTTTGGCCCTCTGCCTTTTACCTTAATTGTCTATGAATTCCTTAGATTTCTTCTTCCAACAAGCCACTTCCATATATAAGGAAGAGGCATATATGCTTAACAAAATGTTAGGTTATACGCAATGTAAGTAATAGATGTTTCTCCATTTTGAAGCATATAAATAACATCCATCCATAGAATGATATCTACAAAAATAAATATAGGCTGTAAATTATAAAAAAATATACTGGATACTGCTGCAACGGAAACTCAAAACATTTTAGAGCAAAGGAAAAAAAATCACTTTCCAGTAAATTTCAAAACGATTCCAATCTCTCATTTCTCTTTCAACGTCAATTTTCCGTAATTTTTTTCTAAGTTAAAAACGAAGGGAGAAAAAAAATCCAAAAGGAAGGAAAACCGTTATAAAACAGATCGTTAATCATTTGCTTTTATTCCCTGGTCTTACCGAAATGTCACTGTGTATTTATATCCTCGACAAGTTTGAAGGAGTACCGTATGTACTGGTAGTTATCCTCAAAAATATTATATAGATGAATACAACAAACTTGTAGTAAGAGTATTAAGGAAAAAATTGGTGAAGTAATTTCATTGTTTTTGATATATCATGAAGTTAAAGTATAGCCTAAAAACTAACAAGTTCTTAGTTTGCTTTTAACAAGGAAGTATAGGAGCGTCCATTGAGAATAAGCCTGCAATAAAAATACTGCAACAAAAATATCCCAGCATTTATTTTCAAGTAAGTTTATATACTACAGCTAGTCATAGATGTTGATAAAAAAAAAAGAAGATAGGGAGGATATGAGCAGTGTTTTCTGTCGATATTACGTTACTTTTTCTCTTCCAAGGAAGCTGGAATTAGGAGTATCTATAGCCTAGTGAAGGAGATATTACTATATACAACTGAATAAAAACAGAGAACAGTGGAAGCCTTAGTTTTGTACTCAGGAAAAAACAAAAACAAAACATTGTTGTTAAGAGGGCGAGTGTACTTGTAAAGTGATAAGTTTATTCATGGGGATGTTTATACTCTTACTGTCGTCAATCATTCTACACAGTTTAAAAGAATATTTTTGTTGTAATATCCTATCGATTTCATATCATACACGGATTGAAGTTTAATGAAATGTCTTAAAGTGTAAAATTCACTCAGATATTGTAAATATATTAAAAAAAAAACATTGTTAAATACAATCAGATCTTGTAAATATACCGGTACAGTATATCATATAAAAAAAATCGTATAATTTTTTTTTTTGTTATGAAATGAAGTTTGTTTGTATCTTAGGCTATTGGCGCTTTGTTTGGTTACGAGCAGTTTACGTAAACTAAAGACCAATTGAACCGATCAGTATTGTAAAATCTGTGTCTCTTTTCGTTAGGGAAACCATCAGGTAAGAGGCGAAATGGAGAATGCCAAGTAAATGCGTCACAAAACAGTAATACAACTTGAGGTAGTCCAGCATGATGATATAGCTTTTTTTGTAGGAAGATCTAGATCTTCCTTACATGGGAAAGCTATATCAGTTTGCTGGTCTACCTCAAGTAAATTTCCCTACTTCTTCCTATAGGAAGAAGTAGGGAAATTTATTGGCATAATATAACTCGGATGTCAATTTTGGTTGTTGCACACCCTCTTTTATAAGGGTGAAAAAACTTCAAACACATATCTTTTAAGGGGTAAACATAGCTATGATAGTTTGTTATCTCCAAGTAAGTGGTGTCTTCTACAGCGACTATATTGAACACTGTAGTTAAGTTGCATATTATCTCCAGTCAATTATTATGTCGTCATGTTCCGTTGTACTGTACACAAAATTTGGAAACACTAATTTATTTAGTTTATGAAAATTGGCCAGGATAAATGGGTTCTTTAAACATCGCTAACATAAAAGTATAACTCAAAAATGAAAAAATACCCTGATAAGCACGTTTACCCTTCAAAAAAGTAACATTGTTATTATAGCAAAAATGCCCATTCTCTTATCGAATAAAAATAGTGTGAGTACTGTGTTATAACATCGGGTTATGTATTTGGCAGAGGAAAGCACATTAATATTCAACACTTGTAATACAATTTACATAAGGACATTGACTCTTGCTGATGACAAAATTACCATATTTCACTTCGTTTTTTATCTATAGGCTAAATAACCATTTTTTCGTATAATAATAATATTATTATAGCCTATATAAAAAAATTGAAGGTTACAGGGTGGAAAAATCATCACGGATCTACTCAATTTCTAGAAAATGTTTATTTATATATTATGCAATTACATTGCATGCTTCTCACCTCACGCAAGTTACTGACTTTTGCAAAAAAAAAGGTTGTGCAGTCAAACATCGTGCGATGAGCTAGTTGCAACATATAATTTATATTGGTATAAACTTGGGCAGTTCGCTTTTAGATTGGTTCTTTACATGTCAAGAAAAAAAAATTAAAAGGCCTTGAAGACGAAAAATGCCGAATAAGTATTATTAGTTGCTGAGAGTTAAAAAAATTTAATTAAAGGGCAAATAAAATAAACCTTTGCAATGATGTTCTTCTTTATAAGTTAGTTGGTTTAGTTTAAAATTATACTCGTACTGTATCATAATGCAGTAGATTAAAAAATTCATTCATTTAAAGCACCGATAAGAAAAGATACAGGGGCAGGAATGGACAATCATTTTCAGAGGTTCACCTACATCCGATTCCACAATCAGTGATTAGGGTAATCAGTGATTTAAGGGTATTCATGCACTAATAATCGGCTGGTATCCCATGTTAAAAAATAAAGTTGTCAAGAAAAATATGAAATTTATTTTCAAGATAGACTAACCCATTCTGATGCGATTTCCATTTTAAAATGTTGGATCACCGCCGAAATTCGGTAGTTATAAGGCTCCGAAATTTGTATATGTTTCTATGGGAGTTAATGCATATTTGCGCTACTTTAGAACCTGAAAACTCTGAATTTCGGCGGTGACGTATCATTTTCAAAGCGGAAATCTCTTCAGAAGGGTTTAGTCTATCATGAAAAAAAAAAATTCATATTTTTCTTTACTACCTGCCTCTGGTGCATGAAATCCCTTAATGGAAACCAAACACTGGTTCACGTCAATAGTGGAATTGGGTGTAATTCATTAATTTTTCACCAAAATAATCGGTTACACTACCAAAGGCGGTGTGGTATCGGCTGTTGACATATTTATTTCCCTACCGTACCGTAATTATTATTAATAAAACTTTGTACAGTACGGTACAATCATTTAGGTTCTTTCTAAATGCAGTTGATCAAAGTTTACTTTTTTAGATAGAATTCATGGAAATTGAATTTTTAATGATGTCATTTGTTTTTATTTTCAGTGATATCTCAGGACTACGATGCACAGGTCTATGACGAGTTTGTAATTCGTGGGAATACAGCCGTTATGAAGTGTCACATACCCAGTTTTGTGTCGGATTATGTCAAGGTTGTCTCTTGGGTAGCCAGCGATGCCCTGGAAATAAGTTCTTCTCTCGAGACTGGTAAGCTTATCAATCATTAATATTTAATTTTTTTTTTAGAGAATTATTCCCGTTTCAATGTAATGTAAGAAGTTTCTCTGAAAACTTTCGCCAAATAATATAAGTGCTTGCAATCTTGCATGTCATTAGCCAAAGAACATAACCAAGGAAATAAGTCATAAACAGTTTAGAGTGAAAGTGAATCACAAAATAGACAGTATATTTTAACCGACGGGTAGCTCGGAAGTTTTAATCTCAAGCCAGTTCAATTAAGTCCATGCAGGCCTGGTCTGTCTGCCATGGAAGAGGATGACTAAATTTGTAGTTCTCAATCTTTGGGAAGCGTACACAGATACACAACAGAGAGGGGTTAGACTAATGGGGGAAAATGTTTGACAAATCCTCGAAGCTGTAATTACAGTTACTAATGCAACCAGGTGTAGCCTATATCAAGGAGTGCGTTACTGTCCATAGCCTCTGTAGTGAGATGATTCCGAAATTCAAGTAACTCACTTTCATTCCGCCCGAGGGCGTTCTATGTTAAAATATTGCACAAGCATATTCGCGCGCTCGCAGCGCCAAAAAATCCAGCATAGCGGTGAATTAGGAAAGCTCTTGAATATCGGTAACGCTTTCTGCAGTAACGCACTCCTTAATATACTCCTGATGCAACTTATAGGGTCTACATTTACTTATTTCTCATTGTTTAAGTTATGCATTAGCTGGCCAGGCAACCTACAGTAATGTAAACAACTGTTAGGCTATAATATTGTGGGCTATTTTAGCGGTATAAAACATGCGTTTTTTATACATTAATTAAGTAAACTAGGCTACTCTGTCGTATGATACAGTTCCATTGCATATTACGGAGTATTGCGAAAGAAACAACAAAACTAATTATTTCTCTTTCACAAATATTACGAGTACTTGTATAAGAAGCCAAATAATGCAATTTAATAATGTATTTCTTCGGTAAATATTAAAATTAAAATAAAGCCATAATTGGGTTTATACGAGGGTCGTTTGATAAGTATGGTAAAAAAGCAAGTTAAACATCGTTTTTTGGAATTTTTTTTATATATTATG
>JAQGBM010000570.1:0-13131 GCA_034698405.1 Symphylella vulgaris | reverse complement strand
TAATAGAGGAATTATTTTAAAAAGTACAAAATGTAGTTATCTATGTCATTATTGGTACATCTTTCATCTACTAACTCTAGCCAATTTCTTCATCTAACTTGCATCGAATAAAGAGTAACACTGACAACAGGTGGATGGAGAGGAGCTTTCACCACCTTCTCAAACAAATTTTGCCTTTTTTGAGTTTTCACTTAACGTGTAAGTTATCTTAAACTTTGAGAATTTATGGAGAAGGACACATTTGCCAACCGAATTAGGATATTTAATTTAACCTGCAAGTGCAAACTAACAAACCCCGAACGAGCCAAATAATATTTAGGTTTTAGTGCATCATGTTTGGCCATACCAGCCATTGCTGGTGTGGCCTAACAGGGTGCACTAAAACCTCGAAAATTTCGTCCCATGCCTACTAGAACCCGGATCAGAAGCCAAATTGCTACATACTTTGCTACTTCACCCCATTCTCTTAAATCCACACCAAAAGGTATGGTTATTTTTAAGAATTCTTTTATGTTGAAACGTGATCTATAGGAATTTTCAAAACTCATCGACCTTGATTTTAAACCGACAGACTGGAGAATAAAAATCTGCAGGTGCGACTGACGAGTGAGATTTTAGACACAAACACAGCAGAGTGAGTACCTCGACCCGAAAAACTTTTTGACCCAAACGTATGACGTGGTCTAGGGAATTACCCACTAGGGACATATAAAGGATTGAGGGGGCACTCGGCTAGCTGGTTGAAGGTCGACTTATTTCTCTGAAGGGCCACAATTTTATTAGGCCCTTCAGGTGAAGGGAAGAAATCACCACTGAAGGTAAAAATTTTAAAATATCTGTTTATTTACCAACCAGGAGGGAATCGGAAGAACTCCTTCATTACCCTCGATGTTACAGTTATATAGGCATCCACTTACCCTCAACGCCACCTATTGGTGAAGGTAGTAATTATTTTATACACATTACACATTTAAAAAATTACGTTACAAACGTTACGAGTAAGAAGGGTGGAACTTTGCTAATAAGGATTAGAGCATAAACATGGTCCCTTTGGGTATATCCCCTTGCTATCTGCAGATTAAAGAAGCCTTATCACAACTTCTAATCTCATTGGATAAATTCAATTTTCATTCCGTCGCGTCGTTCAGTTAAAACATTAGTTGTCCCTCAAGGCATAGGTTAAAAATAGGAAAACACCAGTAAAACTTAGATCTGTTGAATAGGTTAGGCCTATCGAAAAGTTAAGGTTTAATAAATCGAAAATCAACAAAACTAAATAGATCTATTGTTAGACCTATCGAGAGGTTAAGTTAATGTAGTAATAAACTTAGTATTAATATCAACAAGTTATAAATGGAGAAATAAAAGATATACCAAAAGACATAATCCATATGCCACTTGAAGGGACGAAATCATCAAAGAAACTGGATATAGGTCCCCGTACAACTGCTTTCTATATCTGGTAATTTGATCCATACGATGTTGTAACGATCAATAAATATCTTCATTCCTGAGTCTTGCGTGACGATCTAACGGCATATAAGACTAAGAATAATATATATAATAAATGTTCTCCCCCTTTTAATCTCTCCCTCCCAAACTTTATACGTCAATACGGTCGACTGAGTAAACAATCGTCAAGTGTTGCATTACGCTTGTATCCAGTGTTTACAGCATACCGTACGTCTAATATAGAACAAGTCTTAACTTTTTTCCACTAAGCTTTCAAAGCCTCTGATGGTGTTTATGCACGAAAATGCTTCGCAGGAAATATAAGCTCTTATAAATCGTATATCCTGGGTGGTGCATTCTAAGAAATACACACAATCGAAAAATACACGGACACAGCATGTGAACAACAAAATATAATGGTGATGAATAAGTTAGAATAGGGTACATGTGTTTGACGGCAGCTAGGCCTATAGGCCTACTTCTATTTTTAAAGCTTATCCTAGTTAAAACGGACTTGTTTTCCATTTTAAACTTTTACCTGCTATTTTTTCCTCACCTAAAAACACATACAAAATAGTAAGGCCCTCTATCTCTAGAAGGCCTTACAAAATAGAATGACGTATAGAAGCAGGGCCTATAATTATGTATCGAATTTACTGAGAGTGAGTACTGTTGAGTGTTGTAGAATGGGGTCTTTCCAAACTTCCTATGAATTCAGAGATGGAAGGAATATTAGGAATGAACAAAAATATAGTATATTGGAATACATCGGAAAATTATTGGAAAAAAATCGCTAAATGCACAGGAAGTTCGGAACTAAGTTAACTCAATCTAAAACAAAGCAGTAGCTCCCTCTCACGGCAGTAAATTATTAGAGATTGCCCAAGAATTGATTAGATAATATACAGGGGACACTGCAGAGAAGTATCAAGATTTTTTACATGGGACCTTGGGAGAAATGAACTCTTCTTTCTGCCTTAAATTCTGTCCCCTTATTTATGTTAATCATTTCTTTAAGAGTTTGAATAACTTAAAAAGACAGTGAATGTAAACGTTTAATTGCAAGGAAATAGCTTCATGGTCTGAATTTTTTCCAATTTTCTTTTCTAAATTTCAATAATTTTAATGAAAAAATAAGATTAGCTACTCTGCTTCTGTCTATCTTGAATAGAAAACGCCATTTATTACATATACGTACCTGTATCTTTTTTCCATGTTTTGTATACGAGGGAAGACTGCGACTTTCATCGTTCAAAAACAGGTGTTTTAGCAGAGTGACCTACTTTCTCAAAGCAGGCACGTTTTGGTCTTGAAAAAATTATTTTTTAAATAACATTTGCCTGTAGCTTATAAAGTGAATAAAAGTATGGAGTTTAAAATATGGATCAAAATACAACATTTTGACATATCGTATACTGTATTACCTTACCGAGTATTATCGAGAAACTCCGAATAATAATCTGGAAATTATAGCTACCCCGTAGTGTACGTACGGATAGGGTACATCTTACAAATAGTGCATAATTATTATAAATCATCATCATCATCATATTCAAGTGATTTTGCTTTCCAGCGTTCAACTCTTTCAGCTTTCTCCATTTCCCTCTATCGCCTGCCAATTTTCTAGCTTCATCCCAAGATAGTTCCTAAAAATTAATGTCTAAATCATTATTTTCTTACAGCGTCTTCCCATCTTCTACGGGTCGTCCTCTACGGTACCTCTCTTTCCTTCCAACTGACTATTTTAATAAACTAACTGATGCGGTAGTCTGTGTTCTCAAATTCTCTGCACGAACAAGGCCCCACCATCTCAATCTAGCCTGTAACAGACTAACAGTAGCCGCTTCTTCAACACTACCGGTATTAACTATCAAATCTTCTCTAATCCTGTTTATGCATATAAATTTTACCAAAAAAATGTACGGAGTATTATTTATAATAAAAACTTTTACCACAAATCTAACATTGGTTCATTTTTATATAGCCTACGGCAAATATGGCACTGAAATATAATTAGCCCCTGCACGGTGATATTTCCAGCATTACATAAACGAATAATACACTGAAGCCGATAAAGGTTTCATCAGGGGTTATTATACAAAAAAAAAGTAAAATAATCGTTTATAACTAACTAATAAAAAGTATTACCAAGTCAAACTTAAAGCGTCTCCTTGCATTAATATTAACTTAATGTTATCAAAAGTTAAATTTTTTAAAATATATTTAGGCATGCATGATGTGTACTTTCATATATGGATATCGGATAACAGTATTAAATACGGTAATATTGTAAATTAGTTATTAATATTTCTCTATATGGCCCTAATAAAAATCACTAGCCGTGTCATATTATTATATAAGTTATTATAGCCAAATATGATCTTGATCTTACCTTATTATCAGATTGTACTGATTCATGAAGTAGATATTAACTTACCTATATATTTACTGTACACTGATGTTTACGGATGAGGATTAAATAGGTGGCTTGTGTCGTGTGAGATCAGCATAAGGTATCGGTAAATCAGGAATTCACCTAATTAAATACAAATAACAACTATTACATTTATATAGGATAATACTTGTATTGCAATCAGCATGTCTTGGGAATTAGCTATACACAGTGATTGGAAATGCACGAACACAGATTATAGTGATGATTTCACAATTAATTTTTAATCTGTCCTGGAATCTCTTAACTGAAAATGTTTATATCGTTATCAACATTTCGATTCAACAAAAACCGTTTTATCTTTTTATATCAATAATATCAAGCAGTTACTCGTAGCATTAATAATTCAGTACAGGTTCCTTCCTACAGTACCGGTACGTATTCGTATGTCACCGAAAGCTTATATGCAGTAAGCTTTCGCTTATTTCGTATGGTTCATAAAGGAACACACGGTTGTTTGCCTAATAACTTTTTAGGTTTACGGATAGCAATGGACCATTATTTTTATACAAGAACATTTTTAGGGACCTTTAATATTATTAACTATATAAATTTGGTTTCAGCTGTCATCATGCATTAAATAAGTAGGGTAAACTGTCCTATTATTGGCACCCCCTGTTATTGGCAACCAATGGAGTTCTTGTATTTTTTTTTAGTTTTGGTGAAAGCGCCAATCACTAGGGAAGTAGGGAGTGCCAACAACTGGGTTTTTAACAACTTTTTTTGTTTGTTTTATTATACTATACACTGTACAGTAAATAATAATCAGGTGGCATTACTTTCCTGGTGAACATACTGAACCAACCTAGGTACAGTACATTGTTACAAAATCTGCAAAATCAGATTTGTAAAAAAAATATAAATATATGATTCTGACAGTAGACTATAACGACACAAATAAAAAATACAAAGTAACTTCATAAAAATAATATAGGAGAGCTAAAAAAAAAAAAAGATACATTTTTAGGTAGCCTCTGGCATTTGCAACCTCGCCTCTCGCACAGCAAGGTATATTTCATAAACGGTTACTTTTCTGCTTCTTAGTTCAACGTTTAGCTGACATTCAAAAAGATTTGGCACAAAATATAAAGCATTCGTTTAAAGATTATATGAGTTTTTCTTCCCTTTGCTTCTACTGTACGGAGTATAACTTATATACCGTACCTAGTCCTAGGTTTTATAAAGTATAAACCAACCTCACACCAACTCCAACTGAAGGTTTCACATCTGATGTCATTTAAAACTATACAGGGTACCATTGATTGTACTGTAGGTAGAGGACGAAAAGATAAATATAACTTTTTTTATTCAATTAACTTATACTCCTTATTGCAACAGAACCAATTTACAAAAATATCATGTTGGTTAATACATTTTACAAAAATATTCATATTGAACGTCATCTATAGGAAAATTTTCTTTTCCTCATATCTTTAATAAATTGCTTATTTTCTTAGAAAATTTAACAGCTTTTAATTTAAATAAACAAAAAGGTAAAAGTAAGTCTGCAGTATAACCTTATTTTTTTAACTTAAGCCACAATAACTGAATGGTCCTTTCGCTATTGTGGGATAGTGGTAGACCTAATTTACCCGGCATCCTGCACTGAAATTTGTGGGATTGGGATCTCAAGTTCCTTTATTGAATATGGCGGAGTTTATTTTTATTTTTTTCCATTCCAAGATTTTCAAATACGCCTTTTTTCTGAAGTATTCTACAACATCCATATTTATTTTACGTGTCTCTCCATCATTAGATGCTATATAACACGGAGAGTGACAATTTATCCAGCGCGAAACTGGGATCTTTAATGTGCAGATAAACACCAACCATAGCCCTTCTCTTTTCGTTGTACATACCAGGAGCAATGCTTTAGAACTCGGAAAAATTTCACCCCAGCCGAGGCTCGAATCCGGGTCCTAAGCCGACGCGTTACCGACTTAGTTATACACGGCTCCCTGGGTTAGTTACGCTCTCATCCCAGAAATGTCGTTTCCATTTTTTAAATCGATGTATGCTGGCGAGCTCTTGACTTGAAAATACAGTTTATATTAATAATAATCTTGATTAAAACTGCGAGCAGACATAGAATACTGTTTATTTGTTGTTAATGTTATCGCAATGAAAGGGGGATGCCGGTATAAGCTTTAATGCGGTACTAAACAAAATTAATTTCTTATAATTTATTTACTTTTCCCGAAAGGCTTTTAGAAATATATTCTCCAAAGGGAAGAGAGCCAATACGGCACGGTTTGCGTAATAGTGTGCTCCTGAATTAAGAATGTACTCTCAATGATATATAAAGTATCACAAGAAAGAAAAAGAATTGTGAAGCTGTATTAAAAAAATTCGTTATTTATATTAAACCCATAAACGGTGAAAAAGGGAAAAACCTAATTTTCTTCAGTTTCATAAATTTAATTTTTCCTTCCAACCATTACGCTATATTTTATGAGTAATAACTAAAATATATTTCCGCTGTGCATGGGAAATGAGTTCTTGTCTCAGACTGACAAACTTTCTCTATAGCATGCTAATGCGTCTTTAGAGGGCCATTTTCCCATATTTTGGTAAACGAGAAATAATATTTAATGCCTTTTGCTTTGGAGCTGCATGGAATATAGCGAAAGATGAACCGTAACTGACCTTCAATATCGCGGCCGCATATGAACAGCAAGCACCATTAAACTACAGAATTACCACAGCTCAACTGATCCCTTTTTAAACTATACCAACCAACTCGAAAACAAGATAAAAAGGGCCTTTTCTATTTGCTAGGAACTTTATGTAAAAGTGTTGATAACGTATAATTAAATAATATATCACATCATTTCAAAAATTAAATGTAAATAAGATGCGTGTATACGTGGGAATATCCTTTTTGAAGATTATTTTAATTAAGAACGCGATGCACACAAGAGTTAATTTATTGAGCGGAAAAGTTGGAACAGATACAGCCGGGTTGAAGCACGAAAACTAGCGAATATGGAAAAGGGTACAAGTTCAAGTTTTAACAAGCATGCAGCTAAAATAGCTAGATCATGCGACGTACATGTTTTTAGATTTTTTCTTTTATAAGTTAAAACAATACAATTCCGTATACTCGTACTATACAAAAGTATGAATACATGAATAAAATGCATTTTCTTTTATAAAACATTGAGGGCAGAATTCATGAAGCATAAAAAGAGAGTATACCGCATAATGAGATAGCCTACGTAGATTAGATGGTTTAACGGTTTTACTATATAAGCTATATAGTACAAGGTAAACTTAGAACAATGAATTTTTCAACATAAAAATGGCGTCTTCTCTTATAAAAATTGTATCCTTGCCACATTCTGCTCTATCGCATCCTACCGGTATACACACCTCTACAGTGTCATTATGTCGGTCCACAAACCCGGTTAAGAATAGTGTAGTTGCTGTAGTTGCCCCGGTTAAGAATAGTGTAGTACCATCAAAATGTTGATGGTACAAGACTATAGTAGGCTTTTCTCTAATTTTTTGTTATACGAAGTAAGTTATAGTGATGCATTATAGAGTTAAAAACTTACAAGGCCGGGCGAAAATGAGGACACAAAATTGTGTTTCTGGAACAATGTTGCTAGAAAAAGGAGCAAGTTTTGTAACTGTTGAGCTGATATAGAAAAAGTATTGAGTGACGTGCTCGTTTTTCTAGAAACAATGTTCCCAGAAACACGATTTTGGGTCCTCGTCTTCGCCCGGCCCAATGACTATCATATTGATTATTGAACTGAAGGTATAGCCTATAGGCTATAAGTTATGCCATATTATAGCCAAGTACGATAATTTTGAATTAGGCAAATGCATTCAAAATATCCAATTAACACATTCTAAGTTGGAAATGTTCGCGATTTTTTTAAAGTTATAATAATTGTTGGAGTAAGTTTGGCGAAATATGGAGTGATATTTTAACTTTGTGATCAGAAAGGACGTCTCCTCTTACATGATTCGTTACGCAATATTTGGTTCAGAGTCAAGAGCCAAATCCAAGCCACCGACACTGATTCTTGCTAACAAACCTTGTACATATAACCGGCAGTTTTGAGAGAACTGTTCTTTGTACTGCATCTTTTACAATTTTAGTTATATTCTAAGTTACGCTATTGCAGTAAATACTTACTTGTATTTACTGCAATAGATATAGGCATAATATAGCCTACATAGCCTATTATACAATTGAATTTGGAATACGGTATATTGTATAATCGTTTTGAAAAAAAAAAAAAAAAAACTGCACAATCAAGAAATAGCCTATACTGATGTAAGTTACATTGGTAACATAAAAACCTGTTTTCAGTCACTATAGCAATAATAAATTAAAACCCGTATAAAAACAAAGAGTAAAACCATTAAATACCCAAACTTGTTCTAAGTCGTAAAAATTAATGTTCTGTGAAAATAATTTGTTAAGATGAGAAAATAATACTGTTAAAATTGGTGTATTTTTTAATTAGCGGAATGATGTTATTTTCATTTGTACAAATTCCGTAATTTTAATTTATTACTCCTCTCTCGCGGTTCTGTTGCTTAAATCTGCTAGGCACAGTACTATAATTATACCGTATACTCGGTATAATGGCTGTAATAGCAGTAATGCAGTATTACTGTATTATGATAAGTAATAAATTAAAAATTCATAAATTAGAATTTCGCTAATTATTATTCCTATGATTTATATAAATGTAGTGTTTTCTTTTTCTTATAATAAAACACCATGTGCAATTATGTTTTAAATTTAGAATTATAATGGGCAGATTATAGTATCTACAGTACCGTATACCGTATACGGTATACATAACTTAAAATTAATTTATTTTGATTATCTTGCACTATAGGTATATTCCATCATATCTACGCTATTCTAATTATTATTCCATGCCATAGTGTACCGTATCTATAAAATACCGAGTAGTCTAATCGTATTATTATCAATTTCAAATTATTATATTATTTAATTAAAATAGCCCAATTAATTTACTAACTTATATATTAGCAAAATTTAAATTTAAAAAATTGCAAACACGCAATTTTTTTTTACATTGAAAATAAGTTTAGTAAGCTTATAGTCAAAACCAAAGATATTGCGAAGCTTTTAAAAAAATTTGTTTTCTATTTCTGATTCAAATGAAACTGTTCTTAATTTGAAACTTTTTTTTAAATCTTAAGGTTAGAAACAAGAATTTATACGGTATATAATGAGCAATGGCATTTTTATAAAAAAAAGTATATACCCGGTAACTTAGTCTTAGAATAACTTAATTAACTTAAAATGAAACGTATTATAATAAAATATAAAATAAAATATAATAAAAAATGGATGGGATCTATCATATTTATTAATTATATTTTTAAACTATTTAAAAAATATTTATTTATTTTTCTAAAAATTCAATAAAACGTTTTAAGACTTTTAACTTCTAACATTTTAAAGAATAATTTTCTATTTTTTTCTCTTCAAAGGTTTTCTATAAAAGTAAGTTAAAAACCGAAAATATGTATAACCATAATATTGTTTTCACTATAGGAAGAGGTGTGTAACTGTGTATATTATTCGTGTAATACCTTTACTGCTGTTGTATACTAAATCAAAAATTCCTTCATGCGTGTTCGAAAGTAATTATTACGGAACAATGTGGAAATTTGCCTATTTTCCCTGTCCCACACGATCTTACGCTGATACATATCACAGTTTTAATCCTTCTTGGTAAGGAAAACTTAATTAGCCAGGAGCATAATTATAGTACGTATACACTGTATCATATGAGTGCTGTCTAGTGCCTTGGTAACTAATAATTACGTACTAGGCTATATGGAAATACAGCATCAGAGTAACAGACTGCTAAAGAATGAATGACTTTATAGTACGTTTACTAGATTTTTCAATATACGGTTCGTATATACAGTAGACTGAGTAGAGTAAAGCATGCATTTATATTGTATGTAAAACAGCATACGAATAACATTTCTAGTGTAATTAACATGATGCTATTACACTGCTTCAGTGCTTCTTCATATATTGATGTTAAACTTATATGCAGCTCTATGTATATAACGTCGGTATAAACACTTTTGCCATTTTCCCTGTACAACATTTTTTTCTAGGAATTTTTTGATGTTCCCCGACTAATATACAACAACAGAAAAGTGAACACTTTGCGGCAACCAATAAGCAAAAGAATGGTTGGCGAGTTCCGCAAACCCTTTGTCATTTACTCTAGTTAGTCAGCACAACGTTGAGATTATAATAACTCATACTAGCAGGTTTACATCATATCGTAGTTTGTTTCACTCCATCTAGACCAAATATGGACTTCATAACGGAAACTATTCTTCTAACGAGTAAGTTAAGGCTATGCTGTTATGGATCAATATTGCTATTCCCCCAGATTTCTGGAATGAATGATAATTTTCTATTCCCAAAATAAAAAATAAAAATATTCATTCCCAAAAATAATCAAGTGCTTTTTATAACTTTTTGTTTTTATTATTTTGCAGAAAATTTGATTAAACATTAACCGTTTTTTTTTTACCGTTTATATTTAAAATTTATAGGATTACCGGTACATACGTAATTATTTTTTAATAACATAAATATAATCTTACTCTCTGAAAGAAAAAAAAGGGAGGTGTAAAATTATTAACATAATAATCAATTTTCCTAAGTTCCGTATCCTGTATATATAGGCCTACGATATTATGACTGTACAGTATTATCCGGTATGTTAACATAATAATGTCAATTGACAATTTATGATTTTAGCAGAGGTTAGGCTATAGTTATTTTCTTGCGCGAAATTTTTTACCAAATCCTAAAAAAACTTCATTTTTATAGTAATGATATTTATGGTTTTGTTTACGGTCAGTCATATATACAGTTCTATTGATAGCGTGGTCTAACACATTCTGATTTAAAAAACAAAAACAAATAGGCAAGAACGTTTTACTTCATTATTCAACAATTATTACCTTAAAGTGCAACGACATTACCATTTTTCAGTATTTTCTGTCAGCTTACGTACAAGGTAGGCTATAGGTTATCTATAAAAACATCTTTAATAATGTTCCATATTTTCATATCATCATAGAAGGCTTATAAGCTCATATGACAGCAATATAAGTTAAGAAGAAAAAAATAAAAGAACTGTAAACATGAGAAAAACATATTAACCTTAAAGGTTCTCTGTTTAGTCACTTTCTTCCCATTTTTGCCTTTCAGCAAGGATTAAAAATTCCTTACGCTGTCACCAGCATAATACTTCTTTTTCATGAAAAATAATGGTGTTTTCTCTGGTTGATCAAGGGTTATTGCAACAGATGCACCAGTTTCCAGCATGTATATGTGACATTATAAGAAAAATGCATCGGTAATAATATGTTTTTATTGGACCCACAGTTTCTATTCAATATAAAAATCCGCTTGCCAAGGTGATTGATGTAGTCAACTTCCGGTTAGCTACATTGGCTAGGGGAACCGCTTATAACAAGAACGCCGACATCTCAAGAAAGATTTCGAGAAAAAAAAAGATCGTTTACACGGATACTTCTTGGTCTGGATATTATTTATTTGAAGGGGAAAATGTGCTGTTATTGGACTTATTGCTGCAGAAGCAGAATATCAGTAGAACATAACTCTTTAAAAACAAAGAGTACCGTACGGGGAATAAGATTTTATAATTGCTAAAGGCTAATAATGATTAATGAGATATTCGTTTCGGAAAGACTATTAATGCAGGAATACTGATATTTCTTAACTAGAGGATCATGCAGGTACTCTGGCTGTTATTTTAGGTGTCTGGGTAAAAAAAAAAACAGAAAAAGTTTTGAAATTTGAAAGAAAAAAAAAATTACTTGAACATAATTTAGTTAAAAATAATCTAAAATACAAGAAATTTTCTTGCATTTTAGATCATAAAAAAACTAAGTTATGTTTAACCTTCTAGGGTATTTAATTATTTAAACTATAGTCTATAATACGAGTATATTAATAAATACGATTTTAATTCGATCATTTGGGAATATAGCCTATACGTTGTCCACAAACGAAGTGCCAAAATTTAATGGGACTACTAAAATTATTAATGATTTCTATTGTAGGCTTCATAGCAATATAAATGGCACACAAAAAATTATAACAGCATAATGTTTACACATCGAAAGCTCGGTATTTTATTTCAAAAAAGGTACTGGGGGAAAATGTAATATAACGAGTTGCTCTGCGTGCCCCCTAAGTGCAAGTAACACGAAACTGCAAACCAATCTCAATTTATATTTTCCGCGAAGTGCTTTTTGATACTGCTGCGCACGTTTTGTAAATACTGCAGAAACAAAAATATGCTGACAACTTATACTTGAGGAATTTCTGGCAACCATTTCCTGCCCAAATACAACAAAGTAATTATTATCCCCTCCCCCACTATTATACTATAAAACTTTTGCAGTTAATATAATAATGGAAAATCTTCTGTTTCAGAATTCACTATTTGTTCAGAATCCAGATAGGTTTGGATACGCAGTACTTTTTTTTTTTTTTTTTTTACTTTACTGCTGTATTAAAACAACTTATTACTGTGGGAATGAACCCTAACTCATTTCTGGATTAATTGGCTACAATTGTGTATGTCTAAAAGAAAATTAATGTCATTTGGCTAAAATTGTTACCAGCAATAAATGTGGTTTTTGAGATACGTCGGGGAAAAAAATCACAAAAGTTTGTAGATCCAAAGGGGGGGGGGGGGTGCATTTCAGATTGTAGATTCAGGGGGGGGGGAATGCAGAAAAAATACGAGGGAAATTCCCACCCTTGGCCTTGGAGAAACACCAAACTGCCGCAGCAGCATAATAGGGTTCTCCCATAAATTTTTAAATACAATAAAAAGGCCATCATATTAAAATCATTTAGTAAAAAAAATTTTTAAATTTGGTAATAATTAATTAATTTTAAAGCATTTTAAAATGAGAAAAAATTTGAAATTTGTCACGTGACTGAAAACAAGATTTACTCGTAACAAGATTCCCGTGCGAGCCTATGCATTCATAATGGTAAATTAAAAAAATGACGTCAAAATTTTCATTAAATTTTATTCATATTATTTTAAAACATATTAAAGTAAAACTCCAACTTGTTTTTAAGTTAATTTCATTGAAAAGAATATTCCAAGCTATTTTATATTGACGTATCTTATTTATATTAATTATTTGTG
>JAQGBM010000569.1:0-13132 GCA_034698405.1 Symphylella vulgaris | reverse complement strand
GGCCGGGAACCGATTACTACTCGGTTCCGGGTTTGGAACCGGGTAGTAATCGGTTTGCGCAAAAAGTAATTGGAACCAGAAATAACCGGATAGTAATTGGAACCGGATGGAACCTATATCCGGTTCCGAGTACCAGTACTATTCGGTTCCAATTACTTTTTTTCAAAACCGATTATACTATCGGTTTTGCTCTAGAACCGGTTATTTTTGGGGTTGGAACCGGTTCCGCAACGGTTACCGAAAGAACCGACAGCCCTATAGTCATCAGCATGCGCAGCTATCATGAGAGCACCCAATAGCCTTACCGCGTTAAATGATTTATGTTATTTTATGCCCTTCATAATTTTAAAAACATAATAAGTTATTATAAACTCACAATATATTATTTGGATGAGAATGATAGGGCTAACTTAATTCTGCAAATGCATGGCTTCTGCTGCACGTTTTGGTGATACATTTATACAGCAGCAAGCCATCAGCAGTTGTGGTCTTGCTTGTGCTTTCAGCATGTGGTACATCAGCTTTAATGCGGTCGTAAACTGAGTAATAATTATGTATAATATATATGCCGGTACCAGGCTATATGTATAATATGATATACTGTAGGCTACAATAGTCAAAATTTTCTTTATAACTTTTAAACCTTTATTATATAAACATGCTGCTGCCGTGTGCAGGATATTATGCTGTGCAGCCACTTCATGCGCCGAATATAAACTTGCTGTATACATATAACTTAGCCTATATCCAGTGTGCTGTTATAGTGTTTTAAGCTGAGTACCGTATATACTGCTATACCCATATATGAATACTTCGTATTATTATATGAATAAAAACACGCAGCAGAAGCAGCTATAGCCTACTGCATGGATGTGCATATATTATAACTTATACGGTCTATAACACAGTTAATGTATTTAAGGTATAATATGTTGTAATATGGTTCATGAAGTGAAATCTAATCAGCTAGCACATCACGCAAAATAAACATGCATGTTAATTTCCGAAACATAGTTTATTCAACTGTGTCACCCTGTGTTAAAGTAACTATAATGTAGCCTATAATATTGTATATTTGTCGAATTAACATTTTAATTGCTAATAATAAATTAGGCTAAAGTGGCCTATAATTATGGTAACTATTATAGGCCACTGATCACAACAATAGAGGCAAACTGTATAAAATAATAGGTTATAAAGAAAATATTGCGATATAACAAACATGCACATAACGAGTATACTATAAAATAACATATAGGGGGGAGGTGAGCAAAAAAAAAAATTCTTCAAAAATAAATAATATAAAATAATAATCAATATCTGAAACAGTTCATAAAATAATTAGGCTATATATAAATAATAATACAAAGCATTTTATCCTGTATACGCTTGTAATAAAAATTCCTTATTTATACCCAATCTGTATCAACTTAATAAAATATCAGAGAGTCATCCCGTATTTGTAAATAAACCGCACTTGGAACATATGGGAGCTATAATATATACGGAGAATAATAACTTATATTATAAAAATAATAATAATGTTATTAATGAAGAGTAATATAATAATATTTCATGGCATATTATATTCTCATGATGAAGGTGACACTAAAGTTTATAATATTCACTATCAGTAGCCTGTTGCCTATATGTACTGTATATTATACACACATCATATTACTCTTAAACGGTAATGTAAACAGCGCATTAGCTGTGTACAGTATTATTTTTTAAAATCTATATAACCATCAGCCGCAGTCATCAAACTCTAAAAAGGCTATAAACACATGTGTTTTTAGTTTACAGTAGATTATTGTGTAACAATTTGCCTTCGGGATACTTTCACATTTTTATTTTTTTCAGGAGTTAAAGCGTTTCAAAGTCGTGCTGAAATAGGTTACTGGGACATCCTCATAAAAGCTTATACGTATATTTACTAACCATACTCCGTATAAACGGAGAGATGCGAGGATGAAGCTTATTTGTACTTTTTTTAAAATAACGTTTCCTGAATTACGCAAAATTATTAGTGTATACATATACCTCATAATTGTTCGCAATTAGCCTAAATTTTTTAAAGATTTTTTAATGATTTTATATACCTAACTTACTGTATACTCACTGCATAACAAACTGGAAATATTGAATATTGACGTATTCAGTTGAACTTGGAAGGTCAAACGAACTTCTATTTTAGTGCCTTTTAACTTTTTTACACAGTAAAAATTAAAAAACATTAAAATTAAAAAATTAAATTTTTTATAGTAAAAATTAAAGTAAGGCCATTAAAAAAATTCGGGTTGGGTGGATTTCATAAAATAACCTAACACCTAAACTATAGGCCTATCTCTGTAAAAAAAAAATCTTTAAATTTACAGAAAATGCTGGCAACTTTTTTACAGACATATCTGTAAATTTATTGAAGGATATTTGTAAGTAAATTAATTATATTAAATTACAGGTATAAATCTGTTAATTTACAGACAAATATATCCTTCAATAAATTTACAGGTATATGTCTGTAAAAAAGTTTCCAGCATTTCCTTGTAAATTTACTGAATTTTTTTACAGTGTAGGCTATATAGCCCTATTAACAGTAACACTGCGTATTATAACTTATATAGACAAATACCGGTATATTGAAATGATGATTGATGGTGTAGGATTTAATTTGTAACAAACTGCCAATTAACCATGGCTGCACACAATATGTTATAGCCTAAATAGGGATAGAATAATTTAATATCAACAATGGTGATGAAAATATGGTGGACAATTTACAATGCTCACTATTTTAAATAACTTTATTTTAAAATATTATGCTAAATTAAAATGCATGTTGGAGATTATATTCTCAGAATTAATAAAAACATCGTTTAATGATAATGAAGTATTAAAACGTTGAAAATAACTTAATGTGCTGTTCACCATATCGCGCATGTTGATAATATTATACAGCATAATAATAATATACAGACCGCGTATAGCTTATAATACTCCGTAATAAACAATCTTATAGTTCGATGCAAATTGACTAACAAGAGTAAATGTTTTGGAAAAGTTGTTACAGATCATAATTACATTTTCCAAGAAAAGCTTTTCAATTTCACGAATACTGTCACCAACGTTTTTAGTCGTAAAAAACAAGATTTTGTTTCCAAATAAAATGGAAGCAGAAACTATGGATCAATAAAGCAGAAGATAATCTTATGATATACCGAGTAAGTTATCTAGAATTAATTATACGATTCGCTTGGAAATATTTGCTGTATAATTTCAACACAAGTGTTGTTGTCTACGTAAACACCCGAATAACCTAAATTAACTTAATATTATTTGGACGTATCATAACATTAACATTATATTTTTATACTCGTAGGCTACATATTTTTATGAAAAAAAAACATACAGTATGAAATTTCAAGCTTTCTGCTACTCGACCTATAAAAAAACATATAGTATCCGTATCAAGCTATTATGTTGTAAGAGAGCGAGTCATGTGTACTGCATGCTGATTGCCACATGCATGAAGCTAGGAAAGTATGAAACGGAAATGCCTTATCCTTTTTTTTATTGTTTTAAACTGGTTGGCTATAAGTAGCCTATAATAGTGTACAAAAAATAAAAATGTGGTAACATTAAAATTAATATCCCTATACGAGTATATTTAAAAAATAAATAGTGCCAGTTGATCGAATCAACCAAATTTTAGTTTTTGTGGTTATGGAGGGCCGTATAATTTACAGGCATTTTGGCAGCAAATATATAGTTAACCGAAAAAGAAAAGTACCATACGATTACCCCTCATGGGTAACAAACATAGGCCAGCATGTTGGGTTGGGTTTTAAGTTATCCATTTTCCGATCCCATTTTTGTGTTACAGCATATGCAGTAACAGGACGGTGTAAAAGAGTTATAACCCCATTTTTTATTCAAAAGTTACAATTTAAAATATCCCCCAAATAACCCAACATTATGGGTTATTCACCAGCATTTTTAGCGTATCAGACATTGCTTTATAATTCCATGACAAATTAGCAAAGTAAATTGCCGACATTTCTGAACCGGAATTCAGGCGAATAGCCCCGGGAACTACCGGTATACAACTGTGTTTCATATTATTATTTCACTGACTAAATAGCAAATGACGAACAAAAGTTTAACTAAATAATTTTTAACAAAATATTTTCTCAACACGGTAGGACATCTTATTCTTTAGTGACTATTTTCTTTTCATTTCTACCGCCCAAACATTCTTTTCCCACCTTCTAAAAAGATTCTCCCTATTTTACTGCTGGCGTGTTCAATACGCATCGTCAGGGCAATCCACTAACCTTTCATTTGTCATGCCGATGTCGACGGGAAAGGGCAGGCCACACAGATACAACAGCATAGTTTAGTTGAAGTTTTTCTATGCTTGTTACGGAAATTCTTGACGGGATAATCAAACTTTATATAGCCTACTCCAGGTGAGTGTTTACACTAACAGTGGGGAAAAAAAGAGATGACATTATTTTAATTAATTGCCAAGTTCATTACCGAGACGGTAAAAGGACGAAGTAAGCACATAAAAACGTTTTGAAGAATCGATAATTTAGTTACTTATATAGAACATAATATGCTCCGCCGTGGCATCAAGTGTACTGAAAACCTAATTAAGCAATGATTTACTTAAAAGTAACTACTGTAATAATAATAATAATGCAGTAAATTATTATTTTTGAGAACCAAATTTTATAGTTATAGCCTAGGTTAGCCAGCCCCGCATCACTAACTTATCTAGAAACAGCCTTGTAACTTAGTAAATAATAAATTAATAATAAAAAATGAAACCATAAACAACTTCCAAATCAAAGCTTTTACGAAAATGTATAGCCTGTACGAGTATTTAATCGACTAAAATCAATCTCGTATCGCCTTCCCGCTGGCAGTATAAAAACATTATTCTAACAGAAATCAGTACTACTATTAGGTAGGCTATTTATACGGTTGTCAATAAACTATATGAAGGATTAAAGGCTATACATTATATGGAATACAATATACAAAGGCCTATCCGTTGTCCCTAATAATTATATCCTCAAGCTTTTTACTTTAAAAAATGATTTTTAGTACGCGGTACATTTTTATAAACACCCTTTTTTCACTGGCAGCTTTGAACGTATTAAACTTCAGAATAAAAAATACTGCATATTTCAATTTAATTATTGTGCAAGAGGCTGTTTAAGTTAACACAACAGGGAAGTTTTAAAACTACATTATATTAAGTCGTTTTCAAATATAGTACTTAAAAATATACCGTAACCTCATGAAAACTCCTGAGTACGCATTGTTTAAAAGTGCGTGGAAAATACTTAGTATGCATTATAAAATTACGTAATAAGGATCTGAACTCGTTAGCATGCCGATTGCAAACTCGTTCAGTACTTTAGCATACACTCCCTTGTTCTATAAACCTATAGATGTAGGTCGTCCAAGGCCGTTTGTCAGGATTGTTGTGTATATGCTGCTCTCTTCTTATGTATTTTACGAAGTAGATATTATACAGCATTTTTAACGCTTTTGGTTTATCATGGACACACATTCTTATATACAGTTATTTTCTCTATAATATGCCATAAAAATGGGCAGTAATTTGCTGTCTGAGACCGGATTGCGTATAATATAAAAATAAGATGTTAAAGTGAAAAGTTTCCCAGCAGTGACATACAGCACCATCTCGTTGAAACTGCCAAAGTAAATAATGATCATAACTGTTTACAGAAAAGTTAATACAGCATCATTTTGCAACATACCGAAAATAGTGCGTCTTTTATTGGCATTTAGTTGCTAAAGCAAAATATTATAATAAGTTGTTTTATTTTTGCGCTCATAGCATAAAACCTAACGAATAATATTACTGTTTGTTATCTTAAACCATCCATGCTCGCATCAATTTCCACAGAAGTATCTTATAGCCTAGCTAAGTTATTAAAAGTCACAAGACTCACAATCGTAATTCCTATAGCACAGCTTTAGAGATATAGTTAACAAAAAGTTAAGTAGTTAAAAATCTAATTTATTAGGCCCTACTTAAAGGTAGGCTATTCATGCATTCGGAGTTACAATTCGGGAGTTACAAGGCTCCGAAGTAATGAATATTTGCGCAACTTTTACTCAAATTTTGTAAAAATTTTCAACGTTTGACTTGTTTCTGACAATTTTTTTGCCTCCGGCGGTCTCAATTTCACCAAATTTACTCTAATTTCTTTCTCTCCATTTTTGGAAAATGCCCCCCTCCCCTAGCAGCAGACCTTAAAACCGCGCCTGACTATACTATGATATACAAATGGAAGTTAAATAATAAAGTAAAAAATTTTTGCAGGATATCCCTTAAAATAATTAATTTTGACAAAGAGAAAAAACTACATTTTGACTTTCAAAAAAAAAAAATACTACACTTAAAAAAAAATCATTCAATAGGACCCGATATTGGATCCAAGTCGGCTTATCTACACAAAACTATTTCAGTTTCTGCAATATTCTGGATTACCGCGGAAGGCTTTAAACCGTAGGCTATATTATGTCTTATACCTGCATGAAAAAAAAAAACACTATAGCCTACCACGTTCTATTATGGCTTGGTGCAAATTAAAGGATCGTGTGATATATACACACCACAACATAGGCCTATGCTATAGGCTATAGTGCATTTTTTTTAAATCAATTTTTATTATATTATGGATAATATGACTTTTTGCACTCCCTATGTGCTGCTATAAACTCGTTCGGTATGACTTACACACCATCGACTGCTGCGAAGGAAATTAAAATAAGATTAATCGTGCATTCCCGTTGGCTTTTACAGTTTGTTTCGTGCGACTAATAATAGGATTACAGGCTCTGTTATAAGGCTGTAATTAATAAAGATTCAAAAGGCATGAAACAACAAAATCGTTTATTGATTTCATATTTACTGCAGCACGGCACATGTCCCTAAATTAGAGCGTTTATTTGAGTACAGTATATGATAATACTTAACGTGATGTATTAACTAAGTTATATAGATTCATTAATCAGTTTATTAAAAAAAAATGTGTTTTACATAATTAAATACTATTTTTTTCAATGCTACTTTCTCCAAACCATGTTAATGCCATGAATTATTACATCACTAAGTTACTGTGTGTAATAGACTAGTTTTGTATCACTAGAATTTATGACCTATTTAAAGAAAACTGTATGCAGTCAAAAAAAAAATCTTCGTATATACGTAGGATCTTAATGACAGTATTTTTAAAGAAGTAAGTTAGTTAAATTTGTCACAGACAAACTTAATATATTAGCTGTATGTGCGAAGGAAAAGTGAAAACTATGTTCAAGGGAAATAGGTAACCTCATTCTAAAAAATATATAGGAATGTAACAGGCCCAATAGTGGTTGCTGCTATGACGACCAAACCTGTTACATTCAGTAACTTCTGTTTAGTGGATATTGTATTAAAAGACCGTCACGCATAAGAAAATATACATATCAGTTCAAGGTAACATTGCGTACTAAGCATATAAGGGGGAATATATTATCATTGTATATAAAATATACTGAATATAATTAAGCTGTAGATTGATGAATAATCCCATTATGGAGAGTCGATATTTTTTAATATTCCGCAATCGGAGTGACGTAAGAAATAAGAAAAAAATATTTTATCTTGAATATTTACATGATGTCTTCACACAGAAATAATAATGCTATAAGAGATTCCACTACGTAGCATAAAATAATATATTTAGTACAAATATACAGATAAAGCAATTTTATTTATGCAATAAAAGTTTGGTATTATTGAGTTTAGGTTAGATATTATTTTGTATTTGAGTTTGAACAGCATCCATCATTTGTTTTATCAGAGTGGCTTGTGTAACTGATTTTCTGTATTTTTTTGTCTTTTCAGAAACTTCTAGTCAAGTTGAGATCTCAGCTGAATATAAGATGACGAATGGAATCATTCCTCTAGACTCTGATGACTCCATCAAGTCTAAATCATGTCAGAGCCCAAATGGCAAGCGCAAGTTCTCCCGCTGTACTGGAGACGATGACTCGAACCTCGGAGACTGCGGCCTCTTTTATCAACCACCAAAACGCATGTCCATGCTGTGGAACTGCAAACTTAAACTGAAGGAAGAGAGAAAGAAAATCTTAAAAATTTCCGTGAGTAAAATTAGGTCCATAGACGATCCCGAAGTTTATCTTAGGAGGTCTGTTCTCATAAACAACACCATTAGAAGACTTCACAGAGAAATTCGCGATGAAAAACTTTCCAGACTTTCTGAAGTGAAGAAAATCTCTCATAGCACTGTTCGATCTTGCACTTTTGATCGAGTTCAGGAATCCTATCCAGTTGCCAGACAAGAGTCTTTCTTATCAAATTCATCCAGCCCAAAAAGGCCAACAACTCCATCAGCCTTAGCCACTTCCGAACACTCTGATAGTTCCAGCTACTTAGATCCAGAGAATAAGAAATCTCCGTTCTCGACAGAAAAGAGACAGAAACTCAGTGACACTAAACCAGCGACCAGCAGCAATCTGCTGGGAAAGAGAAAAGCGAGCATTGTGACGAGAGAATTTCAACAAGAGCCCGACGAAAGTCCGGTTTGCAAAGAACCAAGGACAGACCAGTCTGAAGCCAGCAATAGTTCTTTAGACGATCGGCCGCGATCAAATGAAACTCGTGCCAAAGACGATAAGAAATTAGAAGAATCGGAAGAAGAAGTTAAAGAGGCAGCTGATGAATCTAATGGCTCGTATTATTGTAGCAGCAAGAGAGAAAACGAAAATAACAATAATAATTTAGAAAAGAATTACGCGCAGTATTCCTGTGGACAGACGTCAATATTTAGTGAATTGCAGTCGGTAGTTTTTCATAGTTTAATTGCATCACTTGAATCCTAACAGAAAATATGTTAAGTTTGTTTTTCTATCGCAAGTGCGGTAAATGGACGCTCATTACGGTAATTATTGAACTGGCCAAATATAGTAGCAAGAAAATGTTTATAGCATAATTAATTTTATTTTAAGAATATTTTTAGCTTCTTTATGCAATCATATGGGTACTTATCTTTACAAATTGGGTTCCGGTTTGTATTTTATTTTTTAAGCTCTGTGTTGTCAGAGAAAGGAGTGAGATCACAATATTTAAAATTTAGTTTTACTTTATTTGCATTTATTATTTTTTGTCTTGAAAAACAACCTAACTTAATTCTCCCCTTAATTTATTGCACTATACAAAGGCCTAAGAGAATAAATAAGCGAATAATAACTCAAGTTATGTACTTAGAAAATATTATATTATTATTAATATTATTATAATTGCAAATGTTTAATTTTTTAAAATCTGTTGAATATTGTATTATTCTTCATTCCCATCCATGCTTATAATAATTTCCCGAATTTTTTTTTAAATGGCTATTCAGATAATATTTTATTTTTAGAAAAAAAAAATACACATTTTATTGAAGACGTATTTTACGTGGCTTTAAAAATTCAAAAATGACTGAAAAAGTTGTTTAGGAAAAAGGGGGACTGAAAATAAGGCTGCTGTAAGAAGAACATGCTCAAAATAATGTAAACATCATTCTCTGAATATAATAGTCTACAAAGATTTGCTCTTTACTTATCAACGCAGCGATCCATTTATAGTGTTTCCGAGCCAACTGCAGATTTTTTTCTTTTTTGCAGCAATGCAATTACTAAGGCTGATCCAATATTTTTAAAGCTTATACCCAATGAATTTTGGAATGTGTCTGTAAAATAGTTGACACTCTCTTGTACTCTTCCTCAAAAGTATCGAATCGCACTTTGTATCAAAGAGAATTTTAAAAAATATTATAGAAAGATAGTATGAGTATACCGGTGAAAAGAAAACACACTGCATGTAGTGCGTGAATGAAAATTTGAAATTCAATGCAGCTTTTATGGAACCTTTTCTTCCTAAACAAATTTTCTCAGTCATTATTTAACAAAATCCTTTTTTATAAGAATTTAAAATAATAAAGTTATAATGTAAGATGATTATACGGAAATTTTTTTAAGAAAATAATAATTTTATTATTATGATTTTTTAAATTATTCCATGTTATATAATATAGAGTAAATGATAAAATTACTCGAGTTACCAAAAATATTTAATTAGTAATAAGACGTAAATAATTAAAAAATTCATAAAATTGCCGCTTTTGATGTTCCCTATATTTATAAACAAGTGCACGCATTTTTTTAATGGCTTTGCTACGCACACGAAATTTATATTTTTATTAGATAAGAAATAACGTGAGGACGGTAGCATATTTACAGTACAAAGAAAAACACAACAGAATTATGTCACTAAATACTGCCAACCAAATTATAGTAATTCTACATCGAGAAAAAGAAATGTTTTATACTAAAAATTTTATTGGAAGAATGATTTTATCACTGACAGTAACTTTCTTGTAACCATAATATGAACGGCATGCACACCACCTTTATTATTAATAAATTACCATATTAAATAATTGTCGGGGCCACTAAAGTTTGTACATAGTAAAATTAATAATTTCCTTTATCTTATTAGAACCAATTTAAAAAATAGGGATTTTATATTATTATTATTATTTTTAGAACCACAAAAAGTTTGAAAAATACCATAACCATGCACAGAAGTTGTAGAGTTCATTAACTAAAGTTCAAACTTTTATCCTTTAGTGAGTAAATTTTTTATTAACAAGTTTAAAAGCCTAAAAAAATAGAGCATAAATATTGGTTTGAGTTTTTGATGCATTACAAACCGGCCACCTTTATACATTTTAAACAAGATCCTTAAAATTATATACATGATTCGCCAAATCCATAAAGTGCTAAAAGCAAATTATCAAACCTCTGAATATTTAAATGAGTGATAAAATATTGGTTGACAAAATCTGTTAATTAATCCATCTTTCTACTGTCCAAACCTATAATAGTACATTATACATTATGAACATGTTGCCTTATGTCGTCTTGCGTTGTACCCTCCAATGTCTTCCTCCCACAACTTTTTGATCCTTCCTTATATAACTTATACAGTAAAATTATACATTTTCTCCCGATAGTCTGTGTGTACACCTAACCACCCTTCTCTGCCTTTCTTTTGCTATAATAAGCATATAGCGATATATATAATACAGTACATAATTATATATGTATACTTATTTATTGTACATTACTACATATAATAATATTATTATTATACCGTAGACATGTCGGAGTTTTTAAATAATGGTAATTTCGCAAACCGAGTACGTACTGTACATATACACAATGATACAATACGTATTTTAACCTTAAACATAATTATGTTAAAGTTGCAAATAAACGTAACCATTGCCCGTAAAGAATAAATTGAACACAATCAATTTTGATTTGAATAATAGTGATCGGAAAAAATATTATGGATTTAAAAGCTTGTGATAAAAATAATTCTGCTTAAAAACAGCTGGCAGCTGGTGCTTAAAAGTTAAAATCACATATATCTAATTATTCCTCTTCTTGCCTATCCTAACTTATAGCCTAATATTAATTGCCTGCACAGGCTGCAACTATACTGTATTTCCAAAAACTCAATGGTTTTTTCTTTTCTTTTACGTTTAATGCATTACCGTAAATAACTTATTTTTAGCTCAATATATAATGAAGTGCATTGAAGCCATGTTGATTGATGATTTCGTATATTATTTGTTATTATAATGTTATAAGAAAAATGTTCACAGTTATACAGCATCGTAATTCAAAGTAAGTTATAATGAAATCGTGAAACTGCTGCTTATAATTATGAATTCAAATAAATAAATCAGTACCGGTACCCATTTAGACATTTTATTATGAGATGCTGTATTTTCCAACACAAGTAACAAAGAGATTTTAAGGAACACATAATCATATTTTATTTTCAACAAAAACAAAATTTCTTGACAAGATTTTAACTTTTAAGTATCGCCATAACAGGTTTCATTCTTTGGTGTCCCATGGAAAGTAAAAAAATAATTTTTTTAAACATGTCGTCATCATGACAACAAGACCGTTAATATACTGTAACTATTATTTTAATAATAATTAAATAAAAGATAAAATTCTGAAATGTTATAATTTATATAGAAACAAATTAGATAAAAAATTATAAAGTAACGCCAGAGTTTTAATTTATAAAACTTTAAATAATTATGACACTTAATCTGACAGTTTCGTAAAATGCTTATAAGAATATTGGTCAGTGATTTGATTCTTTGCAAATAAACGTAACAAATTATTTGTAAAAAAATTTGACTCAGTTATCTTTTTGCATGATTTCGTTTTTTGCAGTATAATATTATGGTTAAGATATTATAGGCTCTTCGTTGAAGAATATGGATAAATCAAGTGAAGGTTGGGTCCTAATTATGACTATTGAACGATATAAATACGATACTGAATAACAATAGTTATCAATATGTTGGGTTTTAGTTACTTGGAAGATAATAGATAACACAACTATGGATTAAAAAAATTGCCAACTTTTTAGAATGGGCAACTCAATCATGTTTGATCCATTGAGTTATCCCCCAAATAACCCAACATACTCGTATTGGCTATTTTTCAGCTTTTTTAGTGCTTAGGTAACTGTATGTCCAACAGCACCCAACTGAAGAAATACCATTCATAGTATAGTTCTTATTTCTATTCTATAGAAATAAGAACTTATTTCTATTCTACACTATGAATGGTATTTCTTCAGTTGGATTATGGTATCCGAATTAGGACCAGGACCTATACTCGTATTTAACCATTCACATAAATGGGTCCTCTCTTATTTTTAGCTAGTCCGGTGGTTAGTCGACAAAAAATGGGTGGACCCTGCATTTTGTGATTAAGGAATGCCACTTGGCAGGATTGTAGTATGGACAAAGTATCGTCAATTACGCCCGGTAGCCAACCTGGAGCCACGTGCAGGTGGCCGCCATATTGGAAAATGACGCCCGTCGTGCACATTTTTGCGTGTTGCGCGCAAACCGCTCAAGATATCTATCTTTCGTTATGGGTATTTCACAGCTAAAACATTATGAATTACAACAAACGAAAGATTTTGAAAATCGGTTAGTAA
>JAQGBM010000568.1:0-13135 GCA_034698405.1 Symphylella vulgaris | reverse complement strand
TGTCAGCAAGAAAGAGGTATTCGGCTCCATCCGTAGACTGCAGTCTATAAAGATTGAAATAAAGAAAAATGTAATTGTTGATTTTTCGCTGTTAACCCGAAGAAGGAGTTGGGACTTGGATTTAGACTATTATGATTAGTGACACATTATCCGGTTTATCCCTGACAAAAAGGTTTTTTTAAAGTGTAGAGAGCAAAGGGATCTACACAGAAGGACCTCGGTTTAAATTTAACTCTCATCAGAAAGAGTTGCAACTTTAAAAATTTCACTGATATTCCTACCGGTACCTGCCTTATTCCCGATTTGAACCCCTAACGAATGTGAAACCACTGAATGTCTTAATCATTGAACAAAAGCAAATTTCATAACCAGACGACGCGTCGACGGATTGAAATTAGGATTTTGCCATATGACTAAGTGGGACGTCATATAAGGTAAAGAGTCTTTAATGTATAGGGAGCAAGGAAATCTAAACAGAGGAACTTGGGTTTAAACTCATCCAGAAGTCGCCATTCATTAAAAGAATTTCACTTACCCAGAAATTCTTAAGTTACCAGCCTAAACCCGAGATTTAAATTGCAAACTTTTGGTTCAAATTCAAGTGTGTAAACCACTGTAAAAAACCTAACAGTCACTCAAAATACTAACCTAAAAACATTCTTTTTCTTAGTGTAATCTATTGCGGCAGTGCAGCGAGCTTGGTAAATGGTTATTGGAGGTGCAGCAGCCTTATTTTCCAAGAAATCCTCTTGGTCCTTGAAGAAACATAGGAGCTGTCCGCACAGAACGGTGTAATAAGTTTTCCACGACCTGATGGTAGCTTTCTTCCCTCCGCTCTGCAATTCCTGCTTCCTTTGGAGCAAACCTTCAATATCCACCGGAGGCAGAGCTTGCAGACCATCCTCTCGTTTAACTTTGAAACTCTGAGTTCTTCGGCGAGTCGTAAAACTAGGAGTTCTTCGTACCTTGCTACGATCCGAGTCAAGATGCATGCTTTCGGCTCGTTTCAAGCTAGAAGCTTCCTTATTTCGCTTATTATCCGCTCCTTCGGGTCTCCTGTTTTCATTACCATTATCGTCCAAATTGTAATCGGGGATTTCGACTGCAGTAAGTTTGTTTTGAAGACGAGGGGAAGCTGGGGAACTTCCATCCTGCGTCGGTACACGATTAAGCCTTTCGCTGCTAGGCCACCTGTTAAACCTACTCCTATTGTCGATAGGTTCAACGGGTATTTCTTCACCTCGAGGCAACTTGATTTCCTGTGTTCTACGTCTCTCATCTTCATACCTACGTTCTTCCAAAATTCGCTGGTGTTCTTTACGTTTCATTGCATCTAAGCGTTCCTGTTCTCTCCTCTGGGCCTCTGCTTTACGGTATTCTTCCTCTTGCCTTTGTTGTTGTCTGAAATTCTCTTCCAATAAGGTGATCCGTTGAAGAGCAGCGAATTTATCTTCTTGAGCCTGAATGGTCTTTTCGAAATCTTCGTGTCTTCTTATCAAATCTTCTACAGCCGTTATGGAATCTCCCAAATTATCCTCGTTTAAAAAGGTTTGTCTACTGTCTAACCAAGCTTGTAATAGGTCTGCATCTCTTATAAACATTTGGGTATCGACGTTGTGTTCGTATAAGGTCATACGTTTGTCCCAAGTTTGCAATAAGCTGTCCAAACTCGAGTTAAGTCTCCCAATCTTATCCTGTATTTCTTCTGCTAAGAAATGTCCCTTTTCTATGAGGGATTGTCCCTTTTTACTAAATGCTACGAAGGCATCTAATCGGGTATCTGTTTCCGTTTTATATTCACGATGTCGCCGAACCAACGCTTCGGCCCCTGGTACGTCACGGGCTAATTCGGGAGCCGTTATTTTGGCCATCATTTCGTTGACCCATGCAAGAAGTTCACGATATTCGTCGAAATAAGCTTGTAACTGTTCGGCTTGGAAGAGCTTGTCCTTTCTTTGAGCCGAAGTGTCCAATAAACTATTCCAAGCTTCTACCGCTTCTTCGTGCTTTGCCGAAATATGTTGTCTAGCGTCAGGGAAAATTCCGGCTAAACGTCTAGCCTCATTTACAACGGATTCAACTTGTTCTTTGACTGCCGCTAGGTCCCTTTCGAAGCCTTCGTGTTTCCTAACAAGGGCTTGAATGCTTTCGAGGTCATGTCCATAATCTTCGGATAACAAAATGGCGTCTTTTTCTTGGATCCAACTAATAGTTTCATCCGCAGTTCGATCGTACATATGAACTTGTTTAGCTCCAGTGAGAGCTTCCTGTCTAGCGTGTGCCGTTTCCTTAAGGTCTTCCCATAATTGGAGGACCTCTTTTGCTCTTCTTATGATACGGTCGCTTTCGGGATGTTTGTCTTCAGCTAGAACCCTGGCCTGTTTTTGGATTCCCGAAGCTCTTTCTTCGCTAGCGTGAAGACTGCTCAAGAATGTATCGAATTTTTGCATTAACAACTAGAAAAGAAGTAAAATAACAAATATAAATCTAAGTTAAACTTTATTTAAAATTTTGATTACTGTAATAATAAATTACCTCAACGTGTTCAACATCTTGTCCATAATCTTCCGAAATTGCAACAGCCATTTGTCCGTTCATCCATTCAGTTACTTCATCGGCATCTCGTAAGAAATTTAAGATCTTTCTACTATTAAAAAGCCGAATCTGTCTATCTTGGGCCAAATCCTTTAATTCCTTGTACATTGATTCTAGTTCCATCTAAAAGATTCCAACATTTAAGCTTTCTTTACTGCGTACTTTATAGAATAACCCACCCTCACAACACCAGGATCCCTAACAATTAATTACACCAATTTCAACAAAATAAAATTTTCTACCCCTTACCTGTTTAATCCGAATATTGTTACTGTCAAAATGACCCCTTTCGATCAATCGCTGTCCCAACTTGTGTAACTTTGCGATGCTGTTATTGAAGCTTTCAACATCTCTTTGTAAGACGTCCAATTTTTTAAGAAGAGCTTGAACTGAGTCTTCATCTCGTCCTAAGTCGGGGGAACTTAGTAAAGGCCTCTTTTCCCTGATCCAAGCTTCTGCTTCGCTTATTTCCGCATAAAACTAAAAAAAAAGATAAATATATGAGCCCTTTAAGATTGAAAATTTAGTCCCAACTTGGATTCGAACCCAAGTTCTGAGCTCTCTCGGAACAAGGGGAATCAGATATTGGCTCCTACCTGTTGCGATTCTGCCGAATCTAAGAGCCTCAGTCGCCGAATGGCAGCGTGGTCCTTAAGTTGTTGAAGACTGCTCTGCAATTCGTCCGACTTGGCCCTTATGTCGTTGGAAGCGTAGTGATTGCTACGGATTATTTTCTGGGCCTTGCTCGTCACTGACGTAACCACAGGTTCGTGGCTCTGAATTTCGGCTTCCAGGGCCTGATGCTTCTTCAGAAGGTTCTGGACCACAGTTAGCGAGGAACCAAGTTCTACTGAGGAAGCTAGAGGCTCCTTTTCGCCGATCCATCCCATTTCATCCTCCACATCCCGATAGAATTGGTAGAGCAATAAAGCATCCTCCAAATTCTCTCTTCGTATCTGAACTGGCTCGTGAAGTGACGTATACCTGATTAACATGTTAAATAGGTATTAACTATTAAGCTTAAGTTTTAGGGCAAGTAAGATATTATGCTTAAGTATTAGGCCTAAAAATGAAAAAAAAAAAAAAAAAACACACACACGAAAAAATGCTTTAAAATTCCAAAAATTGACCTAATCATATTGGACTTTATCGTAATATATCGATATTTTTCTTAATTTATCGATATGTCACATTTAAAATATCGATAAAATCCAATATTTTTGTTCAATTTGTGTCTCTTTTTTTTAGAATTTTAAAGCTATTTTTCTATTTTTCGCGATTATTTGGTAATTTAGGCGTAAGTTTTAGGCTTTAAAAGCAAGGGGTTCATTCCAAAATTACCTTTGAATGATAGACTGAGCTCTTTCTTGAATTTCTTCCATCATGAAGTGATTACTATTCCTAAAATTAGCTGCCGTATCTTTCACTTGTTCAATAGCTTCGGCATGACTGTTTATATCAGCTTCCAACATCTATTAATTATTTTAAAAACAACCATTAATAATTATTATTTCACCCCCAAAAATTAGGATATTACCTGATGTTTATTTATGACATTGTGAACACTAATCAAATCTTTTCCATGATCTTCTGACTGTAACTGTTTTTCTACATCGTCTATCCATGTATCCAAATCGTCCAGACTCCGGTTAAACATTAAGGCCTATTCCCAAAAATCAATTTAATGTTAAGCAACATAGCCTTAAAAAATGTTTTCTAACTTTATTTTTACGTACCTGGTAAGCATCTTGAAGTCTGTCTTTTTTAAGCTGCGATGCAACCTGTAACTGCCTCCAAAGGGATTCTAATTCATCCAATTGGTTTCTGATTTCCATTCCGGCAAAATGTCCGGCCCCTATCAATTTTTCACCCTCCTGGAGAAAAACAAAAGTAAATAAAATATTATTGTCCCTTGAAATAAATTTAACTTTAGGTCTTTCATATAATAATCTTGTCATTTAGTACCTCCCCTTTCAAGATATTCGACAAGAACAGGAACCTTGATATTTATAAGGGATTCTTTTAAATCTGCAAAGAGCAAGGGGGAAGAGATGGGCAAACGATATCAATATATATCGGGACCTAAAATATCAGAAATCTATCATCGGAAATATATCAGTAATCTGGAAAATTCTATATTTTTCGGCAAAAAATAGGGCAAAGCTATAAAAAAATCTTTATATTCCGGTAAAATTCCAAGTTATTTTGTTGGAAAAATTAGGGAAATGTTGGGAAAAACCATATTTTTTTATTTATTTATCCATATGTCATATTTTAAAGGGGTTTATCATAATATACCGGTAGTCGTAGATTTACAGCAAAATTAATGATCTACCTCAGTAGCATTATCAACCCTTCCTTTGTTGGCCATAACCTCGGCCTCGAAGGCCTGATGCTTCTGGATCTTGCTTTGGAGGTTCGTCGAGTCCCTGTAGGACTCGTCACAGGCCACTTTCATCTTTTCGTTAATCCATCCACCAGCTTCGTAAATATTTCTCAAAAACTGCTGGAACTGTTTGGACTCCTGAAGTTTCTTGTTACGAATCATGGCATTCTCTTTGAGTCTGTCTTGGCGTTGGCACACCGAATGCAGGCGAGCCTGGATTACCGTGGTATCGTAATGCTTGCCCGCAATCAGCTCTGTGGCGAATTTTTCGAGGGATTCGATCTTGCCACCCTGCGCTCCAACCGTTTTCTCGAAGCTATCGTGTTTTCGAATCAAAGCTTCCACGCTTGTCATGGAATCCTGTTTAAAAAAAAAATTATAAATTAGGTTTAGGCCTAATTCTAGGTACATTTCCATTACTGTATTTCATAACTGATTAAAAACTTACCCCGAGGTCTTCGTTATTAAGGAAAGCTTCTTTACTAGCTAACCAGGCATCAGCTTGATCAGCCTCTTCTCTGAATAACTGTAAAAATAATTAGATCGAAATTAATTAACTTGGCTCGATATGTAGGCCTAATGGAATATCTTTCTATTATCGAAATATGTGACAGTAGTACAATTTAAGGCCTAAGTTAATAATAGGCCTAAAAAAGAGTATTCTAATTTTCTAAATATCAAAATGTGAATCTTTAGGCCTAATGAAAGATTCGCTATTGTTAATTTAGTAGGCCTACACGTTGTATTTCCATACCTGCAATTGGAGGCATTGAGTTAATAATTGTTTTCTTTCTTCCCAGGCTTGGGTCAGGGTTCTCCTAAGTTCTTCTAGGTGTATTAGGTTCGCTTCCAATTCCTTCTTTGCGTAATGATTCTGTTGTACAAGTCTGTGACCAAATTCCTTTAGTGCACGGAATGCCTCTTGTCTTCCATCTATTTCAGCCTAAAAGTGATACCATTTTTTTTAGTAAAATAGAAAATTTAAAAATAGACTAATACTCATTTCTTACTTTTCTTTCGCTGTGAAGTTGAAGAACAGCTTCGGCTTCGGCAGTATTGTGAGCTAACTGACCTGATGTCATTTTACCAATCATGTCACTAACCCATGATTCCTACAAAATAATGATTAATATTAATAATTAAAATGTTTTAAACATTGTGTTTAACAAATATTCCTTACCAGTTCCTTCATTTCAGTTACGAACTTATGCATCGTGTAAGCACTGGCCAATAGCTGCTTTCTATTTTAAAAAAATTAATAATTAGTGTTAGTGCACAACTCTGTCAGGCCTTGTTTTTATTTTTATTTTTACATACCGTTGGTGACATTTCTGGTTCAGATTTCTCCAGCTTTCTTGCATTTCCATCAATTTTGTTCGAATTGAAGGAGCCATATCCGAATATTTGCCAATTAGATGTCGAGCTGCCCCATCCAACTCCTAAAATAATCATAAAATTTGTTAAAATTTATAAAACGGTCATAAATATGATATAATACGATTATTTTAAAGTACTGTACCTTCAGCTTTCCTTCAATGGCAATAATGTCTCTTTCCAAAGTTTCCTGCTTCCTTTGGAGTGCTTGTACTCCATCTAGATCCTTGCCTGTATCTTCAACGCTTATAGCTAAAGCCTGTAAGCCATGTAAATATGACATTAGGTTTAAACCCCGATTCAGTTCTTACACAGAGTTTTAAAAAAATTATACCTTTTCGTGAATGCGTTCTTTCGTATCGTCAACGTCCCTATTAAAGGCGTGGATTTCTAGGGCACCACCTAAATGATCGTGATATTCACCTAGGGCTCCTTGAAGTGACCTCCATCTGAAAAATTATTAAATATGGTAATTATAATTATATAAACATCCTCATTCTGGGTAATATAATGTTAAAAAATGGTTTTGGTTCAGTCCACTTACTTTCTATTTAGCTCTTCCCTTCTTTGTTGAATTAGTCTATTGTCTGACCTTCCTTGCCTAATTAGCTTATCGGCTAGTCCATTAATGCTCTTCATTCTCGAATCATCAACCCTCATATCCTAAAAATTTATTAAATTGTTCTTACACTTCTAATAAGTTAAACTATACCCTCTTCATAAAAATTTATTTTCTTACCGAGTCGACATCATCCAATTTTCTCTGCAGAGCCAAACAATGTTCATAATCATTTCCCATGTCTCCAGCCTGAACCATCATTTCCTTGTCCCTTATCCAAGCCTCCACTTTATCCACTTGCGAATTAAATTCCAAAATATCCTGGGCCTCTTCCAATCCCCGACCGCAGTTATTCGATTCATGCAAAAGTTCCCTCCACTTTTGTAGAAGTCTATCGAGCTGTTTCCTAATTTCGGTCGAAGCTTCGTGACGTTGTGCCAAAAGCATTTCGCCTTTCTACACAAAAGCATAAAAAAATACGGGATTAGTCCTAAATTAGGCTTAAAGTAGGCCTAAAACATAAAATTTGGCGGGAAAATAATATTTTTTTATCGAATAATTTGAAAAAGAACCCAAATTTCGAGAAAAAAAAAAACAAGGTACTGTACAACAGAAAAACAAAATCGAAATGAAATGCAACGTACCTGTTTAATTCCAATGACTTCTGGTTCGTGGGCAGTCAATTCGGCTTCGAAAGCCTGGTGTTTCTGTAGTTTCTTTATCTTGTCTTCTAGGTTCATGACGTCACCAATAAGATTTTCAGTTTCAAGTTTCTTACGCTTTTCATCCATCCATGAATTGGCCTAATATAAAAAGAATTATCATAAAGGTATTCCCCTTTGCTTTTAAACGTAAATAAATTAATAAGTACCTCATCAACATCCCGAATAAATTGAGCATAGAGCAAGGCATCAACCAGCCTTTGTCTTCTGTTGGCACTCATATTTTTTACTGAAGATCGCCTGAAAATAGAATTATAAAAATTAACGGCAGAACTTGACAATCCTGAAGAGCTCAAAAACCCTTTTTAAAGCAGGAGTAAATAAAGTTAGATTGAAATTTAGGGAAAAAATATTCGCTTCAAAATTTCAGTATTTTTAAGAGTAGAACTCGAGCCTTGGACCTACAATAATTTAAATTATAAATGGCCAAATTCAACCCACTTAAAAAAAACATTTTTACCAATATTTTATCTATTACAGTGGGCTATTTATTTTAAAAAATCTGTAAAAAAAAAACTAAAACGAACAAAGTACAGTTAAACTTATTCTTAATTTATTATAAAAGGTTTCAGGACTCTACCCCGGTACATTAAAAATGTTACCTCCTATTTTTAAGTTACTCTATGAAAAACAGGGTACTTCACAAACAGACAAATACTGTACTATGAGTATAATATTAATTTTAAAGTCAAACTGAGAATTTAATTTAATTATTAAGAATAATACAGTATTCTATCCTACTAATCAATCATGCATCAAATATGGTAATTATGTGGGATAAAACACACTTTTAACATGCCATCTTAGTCTTACCATAATACCAATACTTTAGCCCAAAAGACATCGTAAGCTTGCGAGAAGAAAAGTTTAAACATAAAAATTTTCGTAATAATTCTTCAACAAACGTTAATTCTTCCTAAATGTAATCCGAGAAAACTTAACACCATACCTTTGGCAGACTTCATCAAGCCTTCGTTTAATGTGACCAGCATCGAAATGATTTTGTTGTATCAGCTTGATTCCATGGTCTTTAAGTGCAGCAAGCTATAGGTAAAAATAAGAAATTTAGGGAATCGTAAAGAGGAGAAAGGGGCCCTAAATTCAACTCACTTTCTCGTCCTGAGCAATCATTATTTTTTCAAATTCTTCATGTTTCTTAAGGTGTTTAGCAACCTCTTCTACAACAGCTCCGTAATCGGTGCTACACAAGTAAACTTCTTGGCCGCTGCTAATAGAATCGAGTTGTTTGGCATCTCTCAAGAAGAAATGGAGGTCTATAAGTTGGTCCAAATAGACCCTCTTGTGTTGCCAAGCAGTGTATAATTTCTTGCGAGTGTCGACTAATTGTTGTAATTTGTCTTTAATCTAAAACAAAGAATTTTAGTTAGCCTACATCTATTTCTGCTAGGAAACGAAATCCAGGAATTTTTTTTATCTTAATTCACTGGCAAATATCCCTAGAAATTTACCGGATAATTCCGGGAAAATTTCCCAAAGAAATTACCGTAGTTGTTTTACGTGAAAATTTTGAAATAGGCCTATCATGGACATTTTTTTGAAATATCCCGAAATTTTCAAAAAAATTACTTCACTTTTTCCCCAGAATAATGAACGGATGCCGAATATTAATCAAAACTATTTGTTTCGTTTTTTTTATTTTCTATCATTTTTGTAAAATTTTCAAATTTTCCGGGATTTCAGAGTTTCCCAAACTTCCCAATTTTGAAAATTTTCCCAGAAAAATTTGCCATTTTGTAATTTACAGAAAATTTCGAACACTAATTTCATAAAACATGGATTAAAGTTTTTTTTATAACTTACATCTTCGGAAGCGTAATGGCGAGCCATTATCATGCGTTCTCCATCTTGGACAATTGAGGTAAACACTTCTTCCCTAGCTTCTATTTCAGCTTTCATTCGTTCGTGTTCCATCTTTAGGGTCTGTGCGCTAGCAGCATCGCGAGCTTTTTCTTCAGTCATCATGTTAAGATGGACTTCTTGGGCCCAACTGCTCAACCCTCGTATCTGTTGTATAAAAATAAAAGTAGAAAAATGAATAAATTTGTATCAAAATAATTAATTTAAAGCTCTTGAAATACATACGGTTGATAAGAATCGGTGCAGATCGAGAGCACTCTGTAATTCTAGTTTCCTAGCTGCCGATCTCTCTTGTAAAGTATTCCAGTTTTCGATAACCATGATCTGTTGGTTGAGAATCATTTCGGCACTCGAACCCGGGTATGTTTCTTGGAGCCTAGTGCTATCGTCAATTAGAACTTGTAGCTATAACGTAAAAAAATATTTTAACTTATTATATAACTTAAATTGTCCATACTGCAATAGTTTTCAAAACCATTACTGTATATTTTAGAACTTTAAATATTAAACCAGAATGAGAACTGCGATATGGTATTCCTAAATTCTGTAAGAGATCTTTAACAGGAAAGACCTCAGTTTAAACTTTAAACTCGAAAGAACTGTCGTTCAAGGAATAATCTCATTCTAAAATTCCTACTGAAATTGTCAGAATTTATAGTACAGTATCTGCATGATATTCACGATACCTTACATCGTCGTTAAGGGTATTACTATTAACCTTCAATTTTAAGGTGTCTTTAACACTTCGGGCCTCTATTTTAGCCCAATTTTAAAATTAATTCGAAGAGCCACCACTCTAGGAATTTTACCATCCTAGAATTCCCAATACTTTGTTCGAATTACGGTATTTAAACCACAGGAGTCTGTTAGGGGAAATCTGAAATTTATAGGGAAAAAAAAAGACACCACCAATCTTTTCTTCGACTTTCTCTACCCTAAATTTCCACCCTACCTCGTGATCGGAATAAAATTAAAACTTACTTGAGCTTCAAGAGCAACAAGGTCATTTTCAAATCCTTCGTGCTTCCTGATCATGCTCAGAACAGAATTAACATCTCTACCTACTTCTTCCGGAATTATGGCATGCTTTTCCTAATGAGAAATCCAAATATTGTATCAATTTAATCTAATATTTTGACTTTTTAACCCTTTTCTTACCTGAATTCGAGCTAATGCTTCAGCAACATCCCTATTAAATCGATGAATTTCGGCTGCAGCTTGGAGTTTTTCATCCCGAGCTTCTATTTGTTCCAACAGGGTGTTCCAAGCAGACCTAGGGAAAATATAAACAAAATGTTAAATGGTACATTCGCTTTATTAGGACCCCCAAATTTGCCTCTTACATGAGTTGTTCCTGTCTCTGTTCGATTTCTTGAGTATAAGGACTTTCCTCATCCGTAAGTTTCTTGGCCAATTCGGCGCATTGCGAAATTCGCTCCGAATTGGTCTGGACTTTGAGTTTAAATTCGTCGAATTTATTTTGCAGAATCTAAAATATTTAATTAAATTATTAGGCTTCAAATTAAAATGATAATTTTAAGGGGATGAAGAATAAAATTACCATCAAATGTTCGTAATCTTGTCCGTAATCTTCGGATAGGGCAGTTTGCACCTGGTCCTTAATCCATTGAGCCAATTCGGTATTTTCGCGGAAGTATTCGTGATTGTTTTTAGATTCCATGAGCCTTTGACGACGCGCAGTCGATAGCTTTTGAAGATTTTTCATTTGCCGAAGGATCTCTTGCTACAAAAGCAAATAAATTACGTTAAAAATCATTTCTAACGATATACGTATTGTTGTGTCTAAACATTATAATTACTAAATAATAGTAATTAAACTCAAGACTGGCTGATTAAATGATGTGTTATTTAATATTGTAAATTGGTGCTCATTACATGATATAAAAGTAATGGAATAATGAAGGGAGTAGTAATACATACAGGTGCGCGCATTGCTGGGGATACATCATGAATTACGAAATTATATATTTACATGAATACAAATACAACACTTTTATAATATTATGGCATGTTATAACTCACTTTTCACTGCACCATTATTTTTCGGCATCTCTTAATCACGAGCATTCCGTGAAAATATAAAAAATAAAAACATGAAACGCAAAACTTTGAAAATTCCTCTGGATAAAGAATAAAAAAAAATTCGCATCAAATATATTTTCACATATTTGCGGCTTTAAAAGTAAAATCATTTTTCTATAGCGATTTGTTCGACCTAGTGAATTGTCTTATAATCGTTACTTTTTTGAAAATTAATCAATATCAAGTTAAAAAAACTTTATTCATTTGGAAGAATAAATGGGGAAGTCAATCCTCTCTAAAACAACCACCGGATTTTTCATTAATTTATTGTCGTCAGTAACTTATTCTTTCTTCAATTCTTTGTCATTCTTCTGGGCCTCGTAATTTTCTCTCATCTGATTCTTCGGCAGCAGCTATTGCTCTTTGGTTAAATCATGTCTTTGGTCGCTAGAGTTTTGAACGGTAGTGGCGTTTCCTTCTCAGGTGGGAACGTAAATTTCCACTTCGAGTAAAGCGTTTCATGCAGAATTCGCATTCGTAGAGTTTTAAACCAGAGTGTGTTCGAATGTGGCGTGTTAAGTTACTCGATGTTGTAAATGATATTTCACATGTTTCGCATTTAAATGGTTTCGAACCAGAGTGAATTCTGACGTGTCGAATTAAAGCTGAACTCTGGTAAAAAGACTTGTTGCAAAACTGACACGAAAATGGCTTCTCGTGGGAATGATGAATTCGAATGTGCAATTTTAACTCTCCTGATCGAACAAATGATTTATCGCATGTTTCGCATTTAAATGGCTTTGAACCAGTGTGAATTAGAATGTGTTTTGCTAAATTTCCTGACGTGATAAATTTCTTTTGACATTCTTGGCATTTGTACAATTTTTCTCCAGAGTGAATTTTAACGTGGTCGTTTAAATTCCCACTTGTTGTAAAACGCTTATGACATATTTGACACTCGAATGGTCTTAAACCACTGTGAATCCGAGTGTGTTTCATTAAGCTACCAGATTCACTAAATTTCTTCCCACATTCCTTGCATTCATGCGGTTTCGATCCTGTATGAATTCTCATATGAACAAGTAAATTTGAATTCCGGTTAAAAAGTTTATTACAATATTTGCACGAAAATGGCCTCTCACCACTGTGGATCATAATGTGAGATGCTAAATGTGCTGATTCAGAAAATGACTTGTTACATCCATTGCATTGAAATGGTTTTTCTCCGCTGTGAATTCTTTCATGTTTAACTAAATGAGAACTTGAAACAAAACGCTTATGACATATTTGGCATTCGAAAGGCCTCTCACCACTGTGATGTCTACGACTATGTATCGTTAATTCTCCTAATCGACGAAATTCTTTTTCACATTTGTTGCATTTAAATTGTTTTATTCCTTTGTGAATCAATGTGTGTTCGTTTAAGGTTGACTTACAAGAAAAACGCTTTTGGCAAAATTGACATTCATGTGGCTTCTCACCTGTATGACAACGAATGTGTATTTGTAATGCAGAGGGTGATGCAAATTTCTTTCCACAAATCTGACAAACATGAAGTTGGTTATTTCCAACATTGTG